>APFE030187225.1:0-18864 GCA_000404065.3 Pinus taeda | reverse complement strand
ACTCAGTACAATCCATGAAATGTGAATAAATGAGTCGATGTTGAACATGTCACAGAATCCTTTGATCGAAGGTCAATGATGCAACCTATCGTCAAAGGCGAGAAACCTGCCATTGAGGCATGCAAATTCTAAGGTACTGATGATTTCTAGATCATCTTTCTAGATAATGAGTTGGAGTTGATAGAAAGCGATCTGTCATAGGCAAGCCCACGACACGAAATCATAGATCAATTTTTGAAGAAATGTATTTGGCAAGGACTAACTCAGGGATGGTCAAAATGGATGAGAGATATTTTGCAAATGAATGGTTTATTTGAACTGGCCTCTTGAACACATAATGACACTGCAGATGGTTTGGTGACAATTGACCCAAAGCTAATACCCAAAAACTGGCTGAAGACTTTCAATATGGTTTGATTAACTATTAAGTAAAGGATTTCCCAACCCAGGTGAACAAAAAATGTCATGTTCAAGAGTGGTTAATTTTTTTTCTAAACACAAAGTATAACAAATAGGTTTATTTTCCTCTCTTTTCCCCCTCCATTTCTGGCAAGTACCTCTTTATTTTTTGACAAGCTTGAGGAGGATAACATTTGCTTGATTATAAGCTCATCCTTTGGATGAGTCCAACTTAGTTTAAAATTCGAACCCTAAGAAGGAGTGGTCTGTTCCTGTTTAAATTCGAACAGGTCCTTTAATGTTGAATTTTAATGAGTCCAGTATAGGAAAAACTTGGTGTTTTTCAATTTTAGGGAGTCAAGAAAAACTTAAGAAAACTCCATGGTTGTCCTTTTTCGTAAATTTGTTTCCCCCAAGCCCAAAAAAGTATAAAATGATACTTGAGAGAACCGCTTGATCATTACGATCAAAGAGTACTTTTCATAATTAGTGGCCCTGATCTGAAAAAGTAAAAAAGCGATCAAATACACATCGTTTTACTACCAATATCGAACTTGAAACGACAAAATTCCGGCAATCTTTTCATGTTTATACGGTTACAAAAGAGTTGTAAGTGGACTGTCCTTTTAATTCCATTTTAACGAGTTTAAAAAGAAAAACTCAGCAATATTTTCACATTTTACGAGTCAGAAAAGAGCTTAAAGAGGACTCCTATGTTTCGCTTTTTCGTAAATTTTGAAAGAGTCCAAAAAAGTGAAAAAGTATATTCTTTGTTGAAAATGACCAATTCTCCCTGAAAGTCCAATATTCTGTACAAAAACGCAAAACATTACTCATACCTGTTTAAAATAAATAAAAATGCATCAAAAGTTACCTTTTTAAAGTGAAAAGTAAACAAATTAAAAATTCATTTATTCAAAAAAGCTTATAAAAAGGGCTTTTGTAAATTCATTTTTACCATTTGACTTCAGAGTGAAAAGTAAGAGTTTTTGGTAAGAAACTTCCTGTGAAGATTGTGGAAAATCCGACCGCTAGAATAAAAAACCGTCAGCTCCAAATAATCCATGTCATCCCCATCTTACATTTCAACCATTTAATTTTCATTTTAGGGCTTTAAAAATGATTTTTTAAGGAAAATTTTGGTTAAAAAATCGCTCGCGAGGGGTCCGCAAGTGTAGCATGTGACCCCTGCTGGCCCCGACTTTTTCGTACAAAGGAAAAGGTCGCGGTCCCGCACCTGCTCTTAAGGATGAGTGTAGACCTACGCACTGTTCCTAACAAGCGGGTGCAGACCGCACGAAATATGTTTCAAAACATCAATTTTTTCCATTTCTGCCCAAAAATTTTGAAATTAAAATGTTCTAATCTGCCTTTTTACAATGTAGATAAACAGAATGCTCATTTGGTGGGAATAGGAACACGAAGATGTGGATCTAGCCACATTAATTCATCCACCTACAATACAAGCATTAAAAGCATGTGGACTATTTAAATTCTAGGCCATACCTGGCATGAGGGCCAGTGTTTCATAATTGGTGGCCACCGGCTCGAAATCGAGCTAGAGGACATTTATTTCCTGACTGGTTCTCCCAAGAGAGGTGAAGGATTATCTCTATTCGGGACTAGGCCAAGTGGCCAGTCTATCGCTAGTCTCTGACTAGAGTTTTGTAATAACCAAACTAAGGACAAACGGATAGATATTAAGACTATCTCCCATCCTGAACTTAAAGTGACCACATTTATTGTCACCAGACTATGCGGGAGCACAACATTACATGTAGCTACTGGATCCCAAATGCAAATGGCAGTAGACTATTACCGAGGCACCATCTTCAACTGGTGCGAAGCTGTGTTGGCGAATGTAAAAGGCCAACTAACTAGAGCAAAGAACGAACAACTAAAAAACTTTGGATATGGTTTCTTGGTTGTGAGCTTTGGCCTAGAGCAGGTCCCTATGTTGGTCCCACAACATCTTTCCTTTGAGGGTGGACTTCCTCGAGAGCCTAGGATTATGCGTTGGGTTGGAGTGATGGCCCATCATCCTAAGGAGGGTACAGAGGTTGTCTGATTTCCACCTCAGTATTTTCGTTAGTTGGGGAACCAAATTTTCGTGATTCAGGACTTTCCGTATGCTAGGATGGATTATCGTGGTGATCCAAACATGGCTCTTTCACCAGGAGAGAAATGGGATGATTCAGGTAAAATTATTGTCAACATTTTCTAAAATTTTAACTAATTTTTTTTTTAAACTGTCCAAAAATGACGGTAAAAAGTTTTAAATGTAGATGTGGGTCTACGGTGACCAGCCGCTCTCCAACCCTTTGAGAGAAGACACCCTACTGCAGCAGCACTGACCCCACAGGACCAATCAGCAGAGACACTAACTGAATCAGAGCATCATCTAGAATGTTTGACAGTAGATATCCCAGAGACTAGTATATATGATATTCTTCTTAGGTTACAACGCTATGTGATTAGGGTCCCAAGACCTTTTAGGAGGTTCCTTTGTAGGGTGGCCCGAGCAATGGTTTCTTATCGTGATCATCATCAGGGATAGGATGATCGCCTTTGTAGACTCATATGACATTTTATATCTTTTTGTACTATCATTTTTGCCGATCATAAGGTGTTTTTCAACCTATGATTGAAGACGATGTATATTTGACACACTTCTATGCTATTATATATCACTATTACTGGCTATCTTGTATAACATGTTTATGGAATGTTTTTTAAATTTACTGTCTTGATTATTGCAAATGTCTACTTAACATTCGAGAAGCAACTGCATCTGCTAATGTATTTAAATATCTTAGAATATGTTGATATTCAATGTAGTCAAATTCATGTTCCAAGAGACAAACTCTAAAAAATAATCTTAATAACACTAGATTTCTAATGGCATAAACCCTGTTAAACTGTAATACAACAAGTTCAGAATCTAACCTAACAATCAAACACCGAATCCCAAATGAGATGGATTCAGAAAATAACTCAATCACTACACTATACTTTGCAATGTTATTTGTTGTTTGACCGACGCATACCCCATGCATAGAAACTAACTTGTCAAAGGGTGAATAGATAACCCAAGCTACAGAAGAAATATTTCGTGTACTATGACAAGCACCATCAGCAAAACCAATGTATGTTTGAGAAGACGTCGACATCTGCAATATCAAGAGTAAAATCAAGATAAGCAAGAATAATGATAAAAATACTCTCTAAACTAGGCACACTTTCTAATCTAAAACACACCAACTAGAAAGAAACTATTCTAACAAAAATCTCCACACCACACTTTAAGCATAATATCTTTTCAGATAAAGCCCATTTCTGGGTCTACCCAAAGAGACAATGTCAAAATCTACTAATTCATAGGCCCCTTTTGCTAGCTTTCACTTAACAACAAAAGGACCATGCCGCATGGGTACGAATTTTCCAGCCCCTAGCTTATCGTTTGCTTGATCGTATAGTAAAACTAGGTCTCCTTCCGAAAAATTACGAGGTATAACATTTCAGTCGTACCGATGTTTTATCCATTTTGCATGAGTCTCGATTGCTAATGCAACATCACGTCGATTCTCATCTAGCTGAGCTAAGTACAACAAATGTTTTTCCTCTTCGAAAGTGGATGGGAGTAATTCTATGGCTATTTTCAATGACGAAATTTCACATTCAATGGGTAACACTGCTTCCAACCCGTAAACTAACTGGAAAGGGGTGAAACTAGGTGATGTTTTGACTGAGGTTCAATATGCCCAAATCGTTGAAAATAACATGTTATGCCAATTCAACCAATGAATACCAATGATTCATTGGATCATTGTGACTAGAACTTTATTGATTGCTTCAACCAGACCATTAGCCTGTGGGTAATATGGAGTAGAGCTATCGTGACGCAGGCCAAGTTGATCTATTAGTTCAATCATCATGATGTTTCGAAAATGACTTCCATGATTAGTAATAATTGCTTGAGGGATACCGAATCTAGCAATTATATGATTGAAAATGAAAATTGCAGCAGTTTTTCCGTCTGCTGAAAATGTTGGCATCACCTCGGCCCACTCGGTAAAATAATCTACCGCAAGGATGATATACACATGCCCCTTGGCCGAGTGAGGGTTACATGTAATAAAATCGATACCCCACTTTGCGAAACGACCGACGACAATTATAGGGTGGAGAGGAGCAGGTGGAGCATGCATCTTTCGATCAAAAATTTGGCAATTGTGGCATTTCCGGACTGCATTGATACAATCTTTAAATAAGAATGGCCAAAAATAACCAGCGCGCAATATCTTTTCGGCTGTGGCATACCCAGACATATGACGGCCACATGCTCGAGAGTGGAAGTCATTCAAAACCTTTTCAACTTCTTCATTAATTAGACAACATCAGAAAACAAAATGCACTCCACGACGATAGAGTGTATCTCCAATAATATTGTACTTTCGGGATTCGAAACATATTTTCCTTCACTAAGATCGTGACATTTCAAGCTAAAAATATTGGGTTTGGAGATAGACAATTATATCTCCATACCATGGATCAAGAGTACTAATAAGAAACAAGGATTCATCTGCAATGGGTTCTTCTGCCACAGTTTCAGTATCAGGACGCGGGAAATCACACATCAGTTCAGCAAAAACCAAAGATTTCTTTGCCTTGGATTTTTCAAATTCCAAGTAAAATTCCTATAGGATAACTATCCATTTGGAATACTTGCCCCCTAGAAATTGTTTAGTCAAAATATACGTCATAGGGTTACAGTCAGAAATTACTGTGGTTTTGCATAGTAAGATGTAGTGACGAAATCTTTGGACAGCTTGAACAGTGGCCAAGGCCAATTTCTCCACATGCGAATATTTAATCTCAATCGGATTTAGAGTTCGACTAAGATAGTAAATCACATGTTCATTGTTGAATTCATCTTCCTGAACTAAAACCATCCCAATGGTGGAATGAGAAGCGGCGAGGTACAAAAAGTAGTCTTCGTTCTAGTTGGGAGGATGCAATAGCGGTGCATGGCTCAATGCATGTTTAAGTGCATCAAAATATTTGTTAGCTATCTCATCCCAAAAAAACGGAGTATTCTATTTCAATAACCTGGTAAAGCCTTTTGTTATCTCGGCGTAGTTAGGAATGAAACAACGTGAAAAGTTTTCTTTCCTTTCCAAACTTTGGATTTGGTGAAGAGTCGAAGGCAGAGGTAATTTAACAATAGCTTCAACCTTCAAGAGATCGACACGAATGCTGACTTTTGAGACAACAAATCCCAGTAAACGACCTGTTTCTATACAGAAAACACATTTGTGTGGATTCAGCCTAATTCGATAATGCCTACATCTCATAAATATGGCTCGTAAATGAGTGAGATGATCGGCTCTACGTAATGAATGAGCAAATAAATCATTAAGATAAGGCTACACAATGCGCTTGATGTCATGAAATGCATAAGAGATAGCCCTTTGAAAAGTTTCTCCGGCGTTATTCAATCCAAAAGGTAACTTGCAATAAGCAAATGTACCCCATGGACAAATGAAAGCCGTTTTAGGTTGATCAGTAGGGAGTATGTTAATCTCATTGTAACCAGAAAAACCATCCATAAAGGAGAACATCTCACTACCGGCACAATCATCAATAATTTGATCGATATAGGGGGTTGGACAATTGTCTTTAGGACAAGCTCAATTAATATCCCTATAATCAATACATATTCTTATCGTTCCTTGCTTTTTGTTAACAGGAACAATATTCAATACCCAATCCGTTAAAGGAATTGGATAAATGAAACCTGCTTGAAGTAATTTCTCAACTTCAGCTTTAATAGCAGCAGCTTTTCTTGGATGTATCTGACGCAAATGTTGTTGGACAGGTTTAGCATCCGGGTAAGTTTTAATTTCATGGACAACAATTGATGGATCGATTCCTGGCATTTCTTAATATGACCAGGCAAACACGTCATGGAATTCTTGAAATAGGGCTTTATAAGTTTGGATTTCCTCATCTGTACAGGAAGCACCTATATGAATGTTTTCAATAATTCTGAGTTTCACTGAAATGTCAATAGGAATCATTCGAGAAATATTTCCCAAATTCAACTCAAAATCAGGATGTTGCAATGGATTCTATGGTTGTTTGACATAATCAATGGTAAAAATAGATGAGAAATCATTTTCAAGATGATCAAACTCAGGTAAAAACAAAGATCGATGATGAATATCTTCCCACGGTAAATCATCAACAGACAAAAGTTCATGAATTTTCTCATCAATGTGAACAAGCTCAGAAAGAGTTGTTGAATCTGAGGTTGAGATTCAAAGTGACTCCCCATGGACCACATTCATTGGATTGATTTTGGTTGAACAAGAGTTGGAAAATGGTTGTACAACCTGATAAGCAACTTCAAAGGGACTCAAGGGCATTGCATCACCAAATGAGTCCACCTCAGAATCGGAAGGTACGATCCAAGGATCATCAAAAGCAATAGTGTTCGATAAAATCATATGAATGGTTACAAAAGAAGGTGATACGTTAGGAGGAGGAAATGAAAAAGTTCCTAGTAAACCAGAATCTTTAATCAATCCCACACCAACATCCTTATAAGGGATAACTGTTTTCCCGACATGTTGGATACTATCAGAAGAGGCTAGTTCGGATGAAAAATAATTCAACTAGTCTATTGTAACGATCTTTCCATGATGATGAAAATTAATAAGCCGAAAGACCGATGAAAAAACAACATTCATAGCATAAGACCAATTGCGACCTAGAATAAGGTTGTAATCTAGAGGGGCATCAACCACTTCCACATCTAGATTTACAGTTTTGCCTTCTACCTCTATAGGTAAATCCTGCAAAATGCCAAAAGGATGAAACCCTCAGCCATCAAAAGCCTTTAGAATCATCGGGGATTGATTGAATGTAGGAGAACCAAGCGATCTCAAACATTGGATCGACATAATACACGTAGAAGCTCCCTCATCAATCATAGTCCGAAAGCAAGGTCTGTTTTTGACTAACACTGGGCTTTGGAAAGCCATTTGATGAGGTAGGCGAGGTGTACTATTCTCTAAATTGAAAATTATAAGGTTGGAATCCTAAATATCAACAGCTCCTATAGCAGACAATAGCAATTGGTGTTGTGTTGCACATGATTGCAACACCTCCAAAGCCGACATTGCTGAAGGGGAAATAGCTAAATCTTCAACAATGTTATAGTTCTGAGCAGCTCTCGCATGTGGATTGAAAGCTGACTTGCAAAGTATACCTTTAGCAGGCGGTTTGATTACTAATTCTAGGTTAGGTTTCTCGATTTGTAGCGGATCAGAACCAGAAGGAGTTGAAGTTGATGGGTTTGAATTAGAAGATTTTGCTTCCTTACCACCAACAGGATTCTTACTACCATAATCTTGCGATCGCACTGCAATCCTGACATGGGAGATCATCATAATTGGTTCTTCTGAGGCATTTGAGGAAGAACCTATCATCTCACTATCCTGATTAGGAAAAGGATCCTTCAAGACAGCAGGCATTTGAGAACCTTTGACGATTTTCGAAACTTTAGCTTGACGTGGACAATCTCTTGTAGAATGCGCCTCATCACAAATGAGACAAGGATAGTGAGGTTTACATTTCTCATCACTAGGTTCATTTTTATCTGGTTTCTCTTTTGAGTTTTGTTTATTTTTCTTCTTCCCCTTCTTTTTACTGTTGGATTTTGATTTGGCCGTAGATGATTCTACGACATGAGTATCAGCAGGAATTTCAGTGGAAGACTCTCCTGTTGGGGAATCTGGTAAGGTTATAATAGGAGAAGAATTCTTTGCAGATTTTTGCTTACTTTTGTTACTAAGTTAACCTATCATACCATTAGCGGCATGAGACCCTGAAGGAGTTGCAGTTATTTGATTTTGATTCAGAAGATCGGGGATTTTTTCATGTAAAGTACCTGACTGCGTATAAACGAGGTCAACGTACTGAGGCTGAGCAATTACTTGCTCCTAAGTAACAACTCCTGCCTTAGCTACATCCTCAGTGATTTTAGGTAATAATGATTTAACAAACCATTCTGCCAAAATTTGATCCGGGATAAAAACTTTCACTAAACGTCGTCAACACCACCATTCATGAATATGATCTAAAATATATGTGGACGTTGACTGTTTTAATGAAGTTAATCATTCCGTGCCATTGTCATATCTAACAGGCAACTGAAAATGAGTTAAGAATGAAGTGGCTAATTGACTAAAATTGTAAAAAGAGCTTCGTGGTAACTCAATGTACCACTTGGTAGTGAGACCAATTAGAGTGCGTTAAAAAAGACGTAAGAAAATTGAATCATCTATAATGGAATTGGATGCACACCAGAGGTGGTAAGTCATCACATCATTTGACGGATCTTCTCCTGACTTACCCTCAAATTTCGGGATATCACTGGGCAACTTATTAGGCATTGGCGGCCAATACAGAAGATAGTAAATTGGATTGTTTGTAAGGCACAACAAATTAGGTAAATCCAAAGTTGAAATAAACAGTAACTGACGGTTAGGGTCTCGAAGACCTTGGGTCACAAGACCAGCTCTAGGATGAGGATATCCAAGATAACCTGGAATTGGATTTGCACTAGGAATATTATATCCTCCCGGAAAACCAAGATTAACTGGACCAAACTGGGGTTGTTGAGGTTGTTGATAAGTATATCCAGGGTACGGTTGATACTGATAAACTAGATTTTGCACATCAAGACCGTATTGATATTGTCCCTGGTACGGTTGATAAGTGAATTGCGGTTGACTTGTGACAATTGTACTTGGACCAGGTTGTCCTATAGGCATCTGAACCAAAGTCTGAGTTGTAGGTTCGGACTATGGTAAAGAGGTCTGAGGAGTTGATACAGGAACAGTAGAAACCGGAGCTGTCGATACTCCATATGTAGGTGGGCTAGATTGAACAGAAGTTGCAGTAGTCGCAGCAGTAATTTGAGGCGGAGTTCGAGGCGAACTAGGCCCAGACTGATGAACTACACTAGGTGCAGAAGTTTGAATAGTAGGCTAGACAGGTTGCTAGGTTGGACCAGAAACCAAAGGTTTTCCAGGTCGACTTGATAACTGCACATTAGGTTGCAAAATTTGTTGAGTTTGAGATGGATCCCACACCATGTTCATTCCGGGGTAAGGACCCATAAAAGGTTGAGCATATTGAGGACCATAACCAGGTTGAATGTAGGATTGATAATTGAAAGGTACATTTCCAACTCCTTGTACAAATGGTTGACCAGAAGGTGGTTGGAAACCTTGAGTTAGGTACTGACCTTGAGGTTGATAACCTTGAGGCACGTACTGAAACTGGGGCTGACCTTGAGGTATATATTGATACTGGGGTTGACCCTGAGGTATATACTAAGTCTAGGGTTGACCTTGAGGTATGTACTGTCCCGAAGGTATGTACTGTCCTTGAGGTTGCCCCTCAGGCGGTATTTGACTACCTTGAGGTTGCCCCCTAGGTGGTAATTGAGCACCTTGCGGTTGCCCCCCAGGCAGTAACTGACTACCTTGAGGTTGCCCTCCAAGCGGTAATTGACTACCTTGAGGTTGCCCTCCAGGTGGTAACTAACTACCTTGAGGTTGTGGATTTGGAATAGCACCAGACATCATAAGAATTTCTTCTACGCTCAACGACAGAGTTTCGTTAATACTAGTTGATATTCCATGTTCAATGGGTTGAGGAGATGCTCCTGAAAAAGTACTAGAAAGTGACTGATACCCAGAAGGAACAGAAGGACCACCATATAAAAATGCTTCTAGTGTTTGGGGAAACATGGATGACCATTTTGACATATTCGAAGGAGGATAATAACCTCTGGGCGTAGGATGAAAAGGAATACGAGGTGGTGAAGAAGAAAGACCCAGATTTTCTAAAAAGCTCGTCAATGATACGTACCAAGCGTCACTTCTAAAAGGACTGTAGAAGATTGATTCACACTCCCTAAGTTCTAAAGTTGGTTGATTTTCAGGGAGAGTTGTATCTTCATCCAGACTAACAAGTTCTTCAATAGAAATGAGTCCAGAAGATTTTGGGTAATGACACGTCCTACCCTGGGTGAACCAGGACTACTAAAAGTTGGAGAAGCAAATCCTGAGGATGGAGTAGCAGCAGGTTCAGTTTCAGGTTTAGAAATTTTAGGTTCCTCAATTAATTCATTAGTAGGAGAAATATTACCAGTAACTTCGGAAAATGAAATTGGGTTAGAAATATACTCTGTTCCTTGAACTGGATAATTAGGGTGAATAATTAAAGATGATTCTTCGGCTTCCGGTGACCCAACTCTACTGTCACTAGGTGTCACAAGAGCTCTTAGCCCTTCAAGCTGACTTGGTGTATATTTGGGAGGTTGCCCCTAAAGTCTACGAGATTGTCTCGGTAATTCAGCCACGATTAAATATTTAATTACTTCACACGCAAACAAAGAAAATCTCAATAAAACCACCTAAAGTCTCTAATGAACAAAACAATTGAATCACACGACTAAAAAATCTAAGAGTTCAAACCACACACAAACAGTAACTTTCCGTACCAAAAACACTGGTTGGTGAGGAAATCCAACGTCGCAGAATCCAATACAGAAATGGCGGTTGGAACAGTTACCCTGACAACCTGCTTAATGAAATAGACTGACACAAGTTTCTTCACAAAACCGTCTCGAGTGAAGAGAACCCCCCAGAGAGTCCAAGTGAGTCTAGTCGACGTCTTCTCCAAGTACAGTGAGACCCATCCTTCACCGTCACCTTAGGAAAGAATCTTAAGATTATGGTCACTAAGGTTACCAACAGTAACAAATACAACTAGGGGAACAGTCTACGATCCGATATACGTGCAAAGGTAGAGTAACAAAGCTCAATCCCCTTGAAGGCTCCTCGACATGATCAATCTGAGGTTTACCAACAAGTGACCCCAGGCTCCTCGACAATGGTTAATCTGAGGTTTACCGTTTTTAATACGCGCAAATCTGTTATCTTTCCCAATGAGACAGACTTGATTGTCTCAAAGGTTCGGACATGATCTCGTGATTGACTGCTTTAAGAGGAGCTTCCCAGATTATATCAATTACAATTGGATTTATTTCCTACCACAAGATATAGCTACTTGTTTGTTTTAACTATCTTGGAGAGTTAATTACTCCCTACTCCAAGATACTAGCCTAAGCTATATTGGTGATAAGAGCCCTAGAAATAAAAAGATTGCTAGATCAATTTTAATTAAGCGTTATTTTTATTGGTTGTTTCTTAAGTCAATAAGTATGGAGATGAAACTTTGATGATGTGAAGACTCGACTCCCAAAACACTAAAAAATGCACCTAAAATGATAAACAATTCGTTTTGAGAATGCAATTCCTTGAAAAACAAATCTTTCCTTCAACATATAGATGAAAAGAAAAACTTTTTTGTCTTTTTCAATAAACTCAAAACGAAAATACTAATTATGCTCACAAAAATAAATCCCTTTTCTTTTCAACATTCAAAACTACAGAAAACAATTCTTTCAAAAGAGAATCTACGATTCCTAGAAAACACTCAAAATTATGAAAAACTAATCTTGAGATCTAAGAAACTTCTAAAAACCTAATCGAAATAAAAGCTTGAAATGTTTTTGAGGACGTTTTACTTAGTTATTTAGTAAACTAAGGATTAATTCATTCAGAATAACAAATCAATCAAGAAACACCCAGCTATGTTTTCTTTTATAAAAATGAAATTCACAACTTATGACCAAGTTCATTCAAAGATTTGCAAAGAGAAACGAAATCTATTTCTCACCAAGGGAAGATTTCACAAACCATCCAGACTCATCAAGAACACAAGAGATACCAGGGTGATCTAAGGTTTCTTAGGCTTCTAATCTTTAAGTTACTACAAAGGTCGAGTGGAAACCAATCTAGGTATGGAAAACTTCTAGAAATTCATTTAAAACAACAACACCAATGGAACTTACTCACAAGAGACTTTTGACAGGACACATGCAGATCTGGGCAGGAATTAAGAGTAATAAACTAATCCTAAACTCAACTGGACGAAAATATTTTCAGTTTTTTCAAAAATTTTGACAGGGTCTACAGGCTTCCAGTAAAAACCAGATCTGGTACCACTCTGTGCAGTAAAGTAACAATGTGGAGATATCCACCCTGTATTATAAACAGAATGTGCGGTCCTCTTAAAAATTTCAAAAAAAACAAAAAACAATCCAAAACCTAAAAACTACCCAATTCCACACACATCAAGCAAAAACCAGAAACAAAAACAAGTTTCTCAAGTCAAAGACAAAGGAAAATTAAAAAACCAAATTCAGTTCCCTAGTGGAGTCGCCAATTTGTTGGACGGACAAATCATTCTTGCGGACAAGACCGATCTCCCTAGTATCAATATATATCTAGCAACAAGCAGGACAAGCAAATCTACCTTTCTCTAAACATATTGCGATTCATTAATAAAAACTAAGAGGTGTTTTAGACCATACCTTACGTCCAACTCTAGTTTGTGGTAGCCATGCTCCAACAGCTCTGAAATAGTTTCCTTTTAAGAACCTACAATCACAAACAAGCACACTTCAAATAACACCTGCATAGCTAATATAATAAATCATGTTCATCATGGTGATCAAGGAATCCATGAAATAAACCATAAAAGACAACTTATTGAGAAAAATAAACTTGATTGTATTAACTTTGAAATATAAGAACTTTACAACCTTTGGTGCCTTGATGCTGTATAAGCTCTTCCCAGGGTCCAAACAGGAATCTCCTCTACTTTGACAAGCCTCACTCTCTTCCAAATGAGATCAAAAGGTATGTAATCTCTCCTCTCAAAAGCTCAATTAGGAAGACTAAGTTCCAGCAGCATTTACCCTAAAAAATATTCAACTTTCAACCTCTTCAGTAACCAGCCCAATGCTTCATTTTATAGTGCAAAGAAAGGAGGTTACAGGTCCACCATTGAAGTGATAGAGTCCTTCTTCAAAGGGATAAGCTCCTCACATCAAGGGCTTAGCTCCTTAGGGTATGGGATGCATGAACCTTTAAGGAGCGAACTTGCCACCTCAAGATTCCCTCTAGAAGCTTCCAGAAATGACTCAAAGTGAGTTTTTAAGAATGTACTTGCGCCTTTTTAACTTTTACAGGGGTCTTCACCCGTAACATAGATACAGAGCGGCCAGGTGCACAGGGGACATGACCAATAGGTGTGGGACTGCAGGTAATGCTAAGAGAAAGTGCAGAACCAGAGTTTTAGAGATTTTTAAGGTATTTCTCTTATTTTCAAGGCTTGATATGAAGAACTGAAGTTTAAGACTTACAAAGGAGGGAGGTATGAGTGGTGATAGACTCACACTAATTGCAGAATGTCAAGGTGACAATTTTCATGCAACAAAACTGTCCAGAACAAGGCTTTCCTTTGAGTTTGTTCAGTTCTTTCTTTGGCTGGTTTCAGTAACCCCTTGTTCAAAACTAAGGCTTCCCCTATTTTCGGCGCATTTTCTGCTTCTTGGGGAGGTGCCTCTACTTCCTTTGGCTGTGCGATATACACACCCCTCTGTCCAACTTTTTCTACCTCAGGACACTCAAAAGATCTGTGCCCCCACTTGTGGCACCTGTAACATTGATAATTAGCTCCTTTGTCTCGGCCATTTCCTCTTCCTCGCTGATAAGGCTTGCCACCTCTCATGTTGTCACCTTTTTCTGTTGTCCCAGAGGCTTTGGAACCACTGCCTTCTTCACTATTGCTGGTAGTTCGCCCTTTGCCATAAGACTGTCCTCTTCCTCTATCGGTTCCCCTTCATCTCCTAGAATTTTGTTTTCTGGTGATCTTCTCCTCTCCTTTCATAGCACTCTGATATGCTTCTTCTGTGTTTTTTGGGGAAAGAATGTTGATTTCATCTAATATTTCTAACCTTAAACCATTTACGTACCTTGTTGTTTCTTCAGGGTGTCCTCTGTATAACCATCTCTTAAATTTACCCTGTAGAATTCTTCAGTGTACTCTCTTATTTTCATCCCTTTCTGCTTCAAATTCTGCACTTGTTGATGCAGTGTAATCTGGTAATCCATGTACAGAAATCTACCTTTCAACTTGGCCACCATCCTTGACCATTTCTTTATTGGCAACTTGTTCATCCTCCTCTCTGTTTGGACACTATCCCACCACAGGGCTACGTGTCCCTTCAGCTTCGTTGCAACGAACTTAACTTTCCAATCTTCACTGACCTCTTCACACTCGAAATATTTATCTAGTTCGCTGATCTAGTGCAACAGAATGTCTGTGGACAAGTTGCCATCATAATTTGGGATTTTTGGTTTAGTTTTCCTACTCACCAATAGGACCGACCTCAACAGTCTCATTTCTGATCCTTCCTCATCTGATCCATCTGTTTGCATTATGGCTTCTTCTTCACTGTCATATCCTACCTCTGGATCCCTTCTCCTTCCTACTTCAATTGCCTCCAAACGGGCAGTAAGGATCCTGATTTCCTCCTGCAATCCTTCATCTACTGCTCTCCGAGCAACTTTTACACGTCCTCGTCTTCCAACTTCCATTTCTCAATAAAAACACTAAATCCTGCTTTGATACCACTATGATGGGACCAGCCCGCAATTCCACACTATGATGGTTGACAGTAATACAATAATACAAGACTGCACTAATCATCTGAGTGAGTTGCCATCAAGGAAAACACCTGTATCATAATTCCAACAATCTCCCCCCTTTGGACTTGATGGCAACAACCATACCAAGTCACTCTCCCCCTTTGACATCAAGGGCAAAGGGCAGACCAAGATATTTTATCCCTTTGATATACATTATTCTGTCCATGCTCCCCATGAGTACACATTGACTTCTCTGATTGAGCTCACCTTTTGTACATGTTAAGATGTACTAAATCATACATGCTCCCCCTGAGCACATGCAGAGTCTGCTAAAATATTTTTCAAAAGTATAACATGACTCTACAACCCAACTAAGTGAGTATGGCCTTCCTATCACAAATGACTCATACATACATCAATCTCCAAACCAAGTGGGGATACACCATTTTTGACTCATCCACCCAACTAAGTGGGGATATACCAAATGTTTATACATGACTGAAATATGTCATCCTTCCTATGCAAAATGGTGTTACAAATTAGGTATTTGCATGACCTTTACATCAAATGATATACATGACTTTTATAACAAAGACCATCAATCTAAACAAGACCATGATAGTCATTAGCAACTATCATACACCATATATGATCTGCACCATAAGCATCTGTCAGCAACATCTAGACCTGTAACCTACAATACCATTCTCTTGGCCAACCAAAAATAATATGCCACTTAAGTGATCATCCATGAATTTGATCTAAATACCAACAATGTGACCCTAAGTGTCATAGCAAGATGTATCATTTAGCCACATAAGAATATCAACAAAGACTTTTAACCATAATGCCAACAATGCATTATTCAAAGCATATGCTCCCCCTAAACCTCTTCCACCTGTTCACTGTCAGATTTGATCATGCATATATAAGTAAGAAGTATGAAGGCATCATCATCAATCAGATATACATCAAGATAACTTGTGAGGATCAAAGCACTTCTAAATAACATCTTATGAGGACACACACATTTCCACACATCATCAACAGATTGTAACCATCATCAAACATAGAAAATAATTGACTAAACCATATCAGACCTTTTTTCCTGAGTCTGTCCCACTGCTTTTCCTCAAACCAACATATATGTGACTGTAGCTTCGAGCTCATGTATATACGCGACTTGTCTTCATTGAACTTGCGTATGAGATTTAGAACACTGAAGTTTCACAGTTTCAGCTGCCTCTGAGTCTGTCATGTCTGTATACTCTGCTATGCCACATCTTTTTGACTGTACTTCCTTTTTCTTCCATACCTTTGAGTGTGGTGATGTTTTCTCCCTTTGGTATGGTGGCTGAATTTTGCTCATGCATTCCTTTGCTATATTTCCAAACTTGTTACAAGCATAACATCTGATATGTTTCCTATTCCTTCTATAGCAATCAATGGCTTTGTGGCCAAACATATTGCAAGCAAAACAATATCCCTTAAAGTACCTGGAATGTGATGATCTTTCTGTGTGATGGTCTTGAACCATTGTACTTTTGCATATTGCTGCAACATGTCCAAGATTATGACATACATAACACTCAAAATTATTCATCTGAGAAAATAATCGACTATCACTTCCATAGTTTGGATTAAAAGATTTTCTTTGAAGGATTTCTTTCCTTCGTTGTTGATGGGGTTGACCTCTTATCTCCTTGTTGAGCATTTCAGGTTTTGCATTAGAGTTCCTTGCCTCACCTTGTGAGCTAGATTCACCTTCAGCAGATTCATAAAAACCAAGACCATTTTTGATAGCAAGAGATATTTGACTACTAAGAATATCATCCAGAATCTTAGTACTGTCTTGAAATTGTAACAGTTTATCTTTTTCTTCTAATTTACGTTTTAAGATATTTACCTCACCTCGATGTTGTTCTTCCTTTTGTAGATGTTGCTTCTTCAATATTTCTTCAGCCTTTCTTCCTTCTTCCACTTTTTTCCTTAATTTAAGAATATGATTTTCTTGTTCTTTATCTGCTTGAGGTAGTTCGTCATTCTGCTTATTTTTTAATGATATCACTTCTTCCTGCAACATTTGACGTACTTTGAAGGCATACTCCAACCGAGCTTTTAATCTGGTAATTTCTTCTTTGAGGGCACACTCACTTTTGTTAAATAGATCTTGTTGATCTATGATTTTATCTGGTGCTTCATTTGCTTGTTCATCTTGAGGTTATTTGGAATCTGAATCCTTGCTTCCATCTAACAGCCAATTTTCTCTCCTACTGTCACTGTTCCTTTGAGTTGTTTTCTTCTTCTGAGGTGCTTTCTTCTTTAGCTTCTTTCCCATTGTTTCTATGGATCTCCTTCAAGCAATCAAGCTTCTACCAAAGGACCTACCCTGATACCAATTGTTGGAAATAATAATAAGAGGGGGGGGGGAGGTGGGGGGGGCGGGGTGAATCAGTATTATTCAAATCAATAATATTTTTCTTTTCATAGTCAAATTCATATATGCTACTTTAGTGAAGGTAACTAGTGTGTACACGCAACTGTGTTTAAGGCAACTAGTGTATATCTAGCAAACTTATGATTCAATTAATTCATCATATGTTGATCTTTAATCAGTGCATCAGTACTTCATTAACCATGTAAACAGTAACCAGTTGTAGTAAAAATAGAACAGACCATCACACATAAGAAACACCCATGAACACCAAGATTTAAGGTGGAAACCCAATGCGAGACAAAAACCACATGCTGTTGTCTTCTTTAATATAAGAAAAACCTGTTTACAATCTTATACTGGTGCAAACTCATACCAGTATGTATGCACACACCTGTAGAAGGCTACAACCGTCTCTCATTCTCCAGCTTCTACTGGAAGGGAGCTACAACCCCCTAGCTCTTGTACTAGCCGATATATTTACTAGTACGCAAGCGCCAACTTACTGAAGGCTCCAACCTTCACTCATTTTCAAGCTACTACCGGAAGGGAGCTCCAACACCCTAGCTCTTGTACTGGCCGATATGTTTACCAATATGTAGGCACTGGCCTACAAAAGGCTATGACCTTCTATCTTTCTCCAGGGACCACGTTTCATTTATTTTCATACTGGATACTCCTGGATCACAACACCACAATATAAAGGCCATGTTTCATCCAATTTTCATACTGGACCCATCAACAACATTGAAGCTCAAAATCAATCACCACTGAAATACAACCATTGCATTAACCAATCATTGAATACTCAATAATCAATCTCTGAATCACCCACAACTGAATCACTGAAGGCCTGTCATCAAAACACAATCACCAGAACTAACTGCAAATTCAAATATCATATTTCATAATGTATATGCTACTCTTATGAGTGGAACCAACGTGTATACACACTTTTACCAAAGAGAACCTGCGTACATATCTGCAAATACTAACTTAAAAGCTTCATAGCTATTTCAGAATTTAGTCATACCTAGATCATAACATTTGCAGAATAAAACATGCTCAGTATTTAGATCTAGTATATCCATGATCAAACCACATAATAATAATACATTCCAAGCCTTAATATCCCGATCCATCATCCATCATCATCCACATAGGTGCATCCTTAGTTTAGATCAAGAAAAGCATCACAAACCCATAACCTGCATACTCGATCTCACACTTCATCAGATATTCAATATTTTCCCACCTGGCCTAATGATTTTCTCTTCCTTATATAGTTTTAGGCCTTTCTCAATACCATGGACCAAAACCACTTAGGACCAATACCTTGGACCAAATACTTAGGGTCAATACCTCGGACCAGATACCTTGGACCAATACCAT
>APFE030187220.1:0-38669 GCA_000404065.3 Pinus taeda | reverse complement strand
CTGTATCTGCCATGGAAGACAAAGGATTCAATGTAACTTTCTCTGATGGAAAGGTACTCATGTGGAAGAAGAGCTTCAAGGAAGCTATCTCAATTGGTTTTAGAGTTGGTACACTCTACCAGGTTGGAGGGAGTTCGTTGGGAGCTATGACTTGTGATACTATCCGTCAAACCGAACTATGGCACCGAAGATTTGGACACCTTCATTACAAGGCTCTTCCCGAAGCAAGGAAGGTGGTGACAGGGATGCCTGATTTTGGAAATAATCATGAAGGTGTATGCAAGGGTTGTGCTGAAGGAAAACATACAAGGGGACCTTTCCGCTCAAGTGTCACAAAGACATCTGAGATATTGCAACTAGTCCATTCTGATCTTTCCGGTATGCTGCCTGTAACATCCCTAGGAGGATATTCTTACTATATGACATTTACTGATGACTTCTCTCGCAAAACCTGGATATACTTCTTGAAGAAGAAGGATGAGGCTTTCATGTGGTTCCGTACCTTCAAAGCCTTGGTGGAAAATATGACCGGAAAGAAGATCAAGATTTTGAGGACTGACAATGGCACTGAATATGAGTCGAATGAGTTCAAAGAATTTTGCAGAGAAGCTGGCATTAAGAGGGAGACTACCACTGCATATACTCCTGAGCATAATGGTGTTGCTGAACGCAAGAATAGGACTATTGTGGAAGCTGCCCGTGCCATGCTATGTGACCAGGGTCTACCAAAGTTTCTGTGGGGAGAAGCTGCAAATACTGCTGTGTACATTCAAAACCGATGCCCTCATTCCGCTTTGGACTCCAAAACTCCCGAAGAGGTTTTCTCTGGTAAGAAACCTGATGTCTCACATTTTAGAATTTTTGGATGTCCTGTCTATTTTCATGTGCCGAAAGAAAAGAGAAGTAAGCTGGATGCTACTGGGAAGAAAGGAATGTTTGTGGGCTACAGTGAGACTTCTAAGGCATATAGAGTCTATGTACCTGGTCAAAGGGAAGTAGAGATAAGCCATGATGTCACTTTTGACGAAGATGCTTCCCTGAAGAAAGTAGTAGATCTTCCTAGATCTGAAGAAAATCATGAAGAAAGACCTGGAAATCTGGAAGAACCCCAGGATGAGACTATGCCTGATGTTGAAGGGCCAATGGACCCTATTGATCCTTCCCCTTCTCTAGGAAAGAGGCCATCATGGCTCAGGGACACCCTCGAAGATGCTGAGGGTCATGCTGCCCCAAGGGGGACATTCCGAGAAAGCAAGAAGCGTGTAGATACCAAGGGTATCTAGCTGCCATGAGTTCTATTATACAATCTGAACCTGGATCTTTTGAGGAAGCCATCAAGCATCAAGTCTGGAAGGATGCTATGCATGAAGAATACGAGGCTATTTTGAAGAATGATGTCTGGGATGTGGTCCCGAGACCGAAGGACAAATCTGTTGTCACCGCTAAATGGCTCTACAAGATTAAACATGGATCTGATGGGAGTGCTGAAAAGTTTAAGGCAAGATTTGTTGCCCGTGGCTTCTCTCAAAAGGAAGGAATTGACTATGACGATATATTTGCACCTGTGGCACGATATACCACCATCCGATCCATCATAGCCCTTGCTGCTACGCAAGGATGGAGTCTTCATCAGATGGATGTCAAGACCGCTTTTCTGCATGGTGCAATAAAGGAAGAGGTGTATGTAGAACAACCTCTGGGATTTGAAGTTCAAGATCGAGACACTTATGTCTGCAGGTTGAAGAAAGCCCTCTATGGGTTAAAGCAAGCACCCAGAGCTTGGTATGAGAGGATGGATAGTTACTTGATGACGCTGGGCTTCACTCGAAGCAATGCTGATCCAAACCTTTACTTCAAGGTTGTGGAAGGAAAGCCTCTCATTCTAGTGCTGTATGTGGACGACCTCTTCCTGACAGGTGATGACCCTCTCATTCATCAATGTAAGAGGGAGCTTGCTGCTGAGTTCGAGATGAAAGACCTAGGACTGATGCACTATTTCCTAGGCCTGGAGGTCTGGCAGAGACCTGGAGAGATTTTCCTTTCTCCAGGAAAATATATTGTGAAGCTTCTGGAAAGATTTGGGATGGTGAACTGTAAGTCCGTGTCGACACCAATGGAACCCAACTTTAAGAAGTTGAGTGGCAGCGCTGCAGGGCCTATCTTGGCCAATCCTACTGAGTATCGTCAACTCATAGGAGCTTTGATGTTCTTAGTGAACACCCGTCCGGACATATTGTAACAGCCCATTAATAAAAATCTTAAACATTAAAAACTTTATAATATATATATACATTAAATTTTATAAAACATATAATTAGACTTTATAATATGAAATTATAAAGCAAATCATTAAACTTTATATTTTATATAAAGAAATGTTATCAAATATATATATCATCTAATTTTATAACAGTTATAATTGAAAAGTTATAAAAATGTATCGTCTAAACTTTATAACATATATGAGTGAAATGTTATAATAGGTATAAGTTAAACCTTATAACAGTTGTTTGGAAATGATAAAAAGGAATTTTACGTAAGATCTAAGAACCTATATAATATACCTCAGTCCAACCAGCTGAAAATTGAGTGCAAAGCGCAGAGGAGGGAAGAAATATCTGAGTGACATGAATGCTTGGGAGGCGGTGGCTGCAAGTGGGAGGGCGGCCATCGCCAGGCCGGTAAATAAATAGCCGAAGCCTGACCCGGGAGAAGGGAGGCAGAGAGAAGAAAGGAAAGACTCATTAGCAGGAAACCGGGAGAAGAGATTTTACAGCAGAAGAGCCTTGAGTGATCTGAGTTCTGGGCACGGAGGGACAGAGAGCCTCTGTGGAGAGCTTCTCTGGATCGGGCAACCAGGTTGCTCTGTCAGGTCGGGTGGTATTGGCCATCTCGAAATTAAATCAAAGGAGTACCAGTTCAGCAGCGGAATCGAAAGTCAGCAAGCAGCTCAGGTAGGTGCAGATTTCAATTTATGCATTACTGTCTTTAATTTTCATGGTTATCTCTGGTTGCTGTAATTTGAAATTAGGATATTACACATGGTATCAAAGCCCTGTTCAAACCTTCGGACCTCCCAACCCTACGCTCCTGTATGCTGCGATTAACTGAAACGATTAGAGAATTTTAAGCGTGATTCGATTTGGGCAGAGTTGTTGTGTTGTTCTGTTAATTTCCAGCCATTGTTTAGAGTTTAAACCAATTTAGCTTTATATACAATGGATCTTGAGGTTCGCAGGACCATGGCATAATTTGAGCGAAGTTACCATCTAACACTCTACCTGATAGAGAAGAAATGAGAAATTATGAAAAGAAAGACCGTGCGTGTATTGACGGCACTGGAAATGTCAGTCAAACCATGGGAACAGCGTTATAAGGGTCGTAGCCAGTTCCGTGTCCTCGCCTTTTTATTCATCCCCATAAATAGCACACGCAAAGCCCTTCAACCCTCCCGCTTTAGCATCGAATATTTTGTTATTTTCGGAAGGAAATAAAAAGGGGGCCAGTGCCCCGGTTCGTTAAATATTCATGAATTCCTTATTATATTGGGGTTAATTCGTAATTATAAGTCTTGGAAGGTGAATGCGATGCTATGGTATGTGACATGTCCCTGTATGTGTGTGCATTCATGGCCATGTTCACCTTGGCGCATGGAAGAAGGGGAACTCGGCATTCCGGCAAAATCGCAGGAAAATTAATGGAGGATTTCGTCGCCAGAAACAAAGCGCTTCGATTATTGGCGGCTGCGCCGTGATTTGGCGATTCAGGGGACGGTTTTTGAGTTAAATACGGTCTAGGTTCCATCTCTTGTTCCGCATTTTGTTCTTTCCCCATTTAAAGAGCTTGGAGGCTTGTGGTTTGCTTCGGATTTGCGGGTCGAATTCGCCTATGGAATGTGCTCCGAGCGATTTTATTTTCGCGGCGCAAACGTGAGGAATCGAAGACGTCGGACGGAAAATTTCAGCGATATGGATATAGCAAGTGGGGGTAGAGTTGGCGGAACCCGCCACATCCGGTGGCCCCGCCAAACCAAAGTTATGTTATCAGCACTACTCTAAAGAAATTGGCAGGGAATTAACATATATTTGTTACAATGTTTAAAACGGAGGTTGTGGCAATTAATATATATACATATTAAACCCGTCGGATTAATGTATTAAACCATATGTTAAAATTATAAACAGCGCGCAGTGTATACACTACCAACCGCCAACATACATCTCAGTTCACTTTCCATGGATATGCCATTGAACCATCGGGGAGCAGGTAAGGAGGAGGTATTGCCGTGGTCAAGGCTGTCGACGTAACCACCGGGAGTAGGTCTGGTCACATGCAATAGTGACGGTTCACAACAAATGCCATGGGTGGCAATGTTATTTCAATGTCGGGTTCGAATTATAATGTCCCACTCCTAAGTTGGTACATTGGGTATGTCGATGCCACGGGGATGTCAACCATATACCATCGGGCTATTTATAAAGTTTGTTTAAAACTTTGGTGAAGATCATATCATATATGTAGTGTGGTCCAATCTATTTACACCATATATGTATTATGGTTATACCATATTAAAAATATATGCACCCAATGCCATATTGTTAAAACAAATTTCCATGTAGTAAAACACATACTCGTACCAATTTTCTGGTCCTTCTGCAGGCATCCACAGAAATTTTCACAAACTTATATAATATTTTATTAACTAGACAATCTTATATAACATTTTATTAACTATCAATTCATCTTACCCTTGATCTGTAAACTTTTGTCAAGGTTTTTCAATTAGAAATAATTTATATGCCATGTGCATGGAAGGAATTGCACATATTTCTCCTATTGAATAGTGTAACATTAAAATGTTCAAAATTTTGGTTGAATTCTTTTTGGAAATACTTTTGAAACGAAATTAGGGAGCCAACATGGTTGGTCAAGAGAGCTAAAAATATTCCAGCAACCAAGCTTATCCATCCTCCTCCAAGCACATGGCCATGGTATTGCTAAAAATAGGTTTGATTAGCTAGTTCACAAGTATTCGGTCATCCCATGAAAAATGACATCTTGGATCCATTAGTGATGAGGAGGTTGCATTTATGGTATTTTTATCCAGAACCTACATTATCTTGGTAGTAAAGAATATTTAGAAAACAGCATTTATGAATGGTGACAAAACCTCATCATTTTACCCTACCAGAAAGTATAAAATGAGGAGTCCATACAGCATTAAAAGCTTCTCTAAATTCCATATATCGCCAATACTTCTCTAGATATTATTACAGGTCTTTTGTATAGTAATCTCTGATTTCAATGTAGATGCTCTTTTTTTTAAATACAACAACAATAATATATAAATGTCACATTGATAGTATCTGTAGTGCATTATTAATCATGCGATCATAATATGATGAAGTTGATTTGAATAGAGAGCTCACAGTCACCGCAGCAAATCATAAGCAGATAGACCATGACTATCTAAAATTCATGAGCAACCACTCTGGACTTCCCAAATTACAGGTGGAACATGCATGCCTAATAGAGGTACTTACATTCTGAGCCTCCCCATTACGAAATTAAATGAGGGCCTTTGAATAGCAACCTATACAGAAAGTCATTCAAAATTTCCCCCAAAAACTGGACCTTTCACCATCTTTCTTACAATAATGATCAAAACCCTTCACAAGTTTTGAACATCTAAGACAGAATACAAAACTAGAACAGGAAATATGAAATACTAAAACCCTTTTACAAAAAAAAAAAAAATAATAATGATGATAATTATAACCCTGCAAGAGCCAAGGATCAGTCTCGGGATAAAAATAAGTCCTAATAGAGCTGCAGCTAAGGAAAATAGGCCAAAGATGCTAGCAGTTTGCAAGGGAAATCAAAATATTAAGATTATTTATGCACCCTCATATCATATCACCGTCTCTATGAAAGTAGTAAATGTCAAGATGACAGAATGTGAATGGTAAAATCTGTCTAGTCCTCCTCTGTATGCTCTGATCAGAGGGAAAGTCATTCTTGTATATGTCTCTAGCTCGTCTCCACTCGAGGCAAAGTTTCTAATAGTTGGTGGCAGATTTGTGATCGTTCTTTTCTATACACGGTTCATTAAATCATTGCCTTTCATTTGTTCATTCAAAGTTTTGCTTGATCGCTTAGAGTGCTGCTTTGTCCCTGAAACTTAGTTGAGGAGTTTTGTCAACTTTCTTCAACTTAATCATACAAGTGTTACGCTAAATCTTCGCCATGAATTGGTTTCCTGTGCTCAAATCGACACCTCTAGCAATCAGTAAGTGTTATTGTTTATAAATTTTCCGCAATGTCATTTTGAAATTCCCTATTCCTCTTATGAGTTTCGCTCAGAAATTTGTACGCTTTTCAAGATGATTTGTAGACATGCCAAGGCACTGGCTCCAACTGATCAAATTTGTATTGACGATGGATGCCTCGGGAACATACCTTTAAGTGCATTCAATCTAAGTGATATCACTTTGATATTTTATTTCCATGTGATTAACTTTATATTAGTTTATTTAAGGGTTTTCCCCTAATTTGCATTGTCTCTGATATAGTTAATATCGAGCCTCTGGTCACGCCACCAGTGAAAGGAATTGGCGGTTCCTCCTGAATATTAAAGGGAAGATTCAGTTCTTTTTATTGTGATTCGATTTGTAACAAAGTCTAGGTTATTTATTTAGCTAGATTTCCCATTTCTGTCAACCTCAAAACTCCGGGATTTCAAGGGAGTTCAAGGGATTTCTGAGGCAAATCTTCGTTGGTTTTCTGAGGTTGACTTGGCACTAAATTGAGGTTTATTCGGACTGACTGTAGCATTGAATCTAACGTTTCTGCAGTGGAATGTTCATGACATAATTTCCGATTCCTCTGTGATAATTTGACTCTGTGGCAGGACATATCTGAGACCCTTTTTTTTTATTGGTGACAAGACATTGACTAGTTACAAAGTCTGATCAGAGGCACAGTTAGGGGTCATCTTTCAATCCTAAGGAAACTTGTTGAGTCGGGACCTGAGCTATTTGAGGTTGATCCGAGAGCATACCTATAGCATCATTTTGATCCTATGGAGGAAAAAGGAAATGTGCAATGTCGTGCATTTAATTGGTTAACATTATGTTGTTGCAGTGGTTGTCATACCTATGATATTGTTGGTGTTTTGTTATAAATATATACCCTTTAGATGTATCTACCTGTAGCTGTGATCATTATTTTGCTCACAGTGCTTTGTAATGAGCTTTGTATATGCTGAGTTGAATACCTGTAGCAGATGATGAATTAT
The DNA here is from genome assembly GCA_000404065.3 of Pinus taeda. Taxonomy (NCBI): domain Eukaryota; kingdom Viridiplantae; phylum Streptophyta; class Pinopsida; order Pinales; family Pinaceae; genus Pinus; species Pinus taeda. The sequence continues at coordinate 31,372 of APFE030187220.1, read as the reverse complement.
ATGCTAGTGCAATGCAATGCAGAGATTGAAGGCAGAGTATGGACAGAGGTTTGCAATGTTGATAGTGTTTTATTGCAGGGACCAGAGGTGACTATGGCCGAGTTTAGTGTCTGAGACACAGCTAGTGCATATGGACAGAACTTTAGTGTGGCTGCCATGTATACATGTGACTGACAGTGGTTTTGCAGGAGTATAGTGAAAGCATATTGATGTAGTTGTACAATGTTGCTTTGTCTATGTATGTTGCTTGTTTCTGAAAATGATTGCCAATGCATTTGTTTCTTTCCAGAAGTAAATCTGGATAGGGAAGGATCATGTTACTTTCCAGAATTAAATCAAATCCTCTGGATAGGGAGGATCCCTATCATTACTCCAAATCACCTGAGATAAACCCAATTAACAAATTATAAACAGTTAGGAGGCTGTAGGAATTTTTTGTTTGTTTGTTGGTGTAGCAGTATTTTATTTTTTTTTTCCCTTTCTCTCGCCTAATAAGTTACAGGTGAGAATATATTCCATGAAAATCACATGGCTACCAACTTATTTAGGAACACCTGTGTTAAGCCTTATGCGAGGGTTTTACCTTCTCTTTTGTTCTTTTTATATGTGGGTGTTTGTGCATGCACATGTTTGAATCCCAAATTATGGGGTATGCACAAAACAACCACATATGCAGACACCCATGCATATGTAAATAGATTTGGGTTTCATGGTCTCTCATCATGTTGTCAATCCATTACAAGCACACGATGTCTAAGGAGGCTTCTACATTCTTCCTTTCTATATGTTTTTAGGAAGACATGTTTTCTTTTGGGTTCATAAGTTGCAGACATGAAATATCTTTGGGTATTGTTGTCAATGTTTTTCTCATAGATTTAATAGAGTCTTCTTTTGTGTTTTTCCCTTAGAACTGCCCTTTCTTGCTTTTCTCTTGGGGAATTAGTTTTTGAATCACGGAGTAGTTCTTTTCCCTCAATAGGATTTTGATACTGCTTTCTTCCCAGTATATTTCTGTATAATCAATTTCTAAATGAATTAATGGCATTTCATTCAGAAAACTGTTATATGATCTTTTGGCTGGAGAAACAGTAGTACCTGTTGCCTATTGTTTAACGTTGGAGTGGCTTTGCTTAGGGCATAAAAGTCAACTCCACTTTGGTAGCATTTCATTTGCCATTTTAGGAGATATTGGAAGAAAATTAACATATATTCATGGACTGAAAAGTAAAATGTATTTCTCATTTTATCATCTGAGATATCTATCACCCTAGGAATCCAGATTATGCACCATTTCTAAATTTCTGTCTTTAGTAAAATCTTTTGACTTTACTATGCTGTAGTCTAAATGTGCTATGAAATGGTCCTTTTTCGGCTGCTTAAAGTAGCAAGAAGGGAAACCAGTATTTTTATCCCAAAATCCAGTAAGAATCATTTGGTTTTGATGGAATTGCACATATCAGATGTTAATTTTTACAATCTGTTTGCAGTAGAAGTGTTAAAGGGTGCCAAATCCATTTCTGCATTAAAAACAACAATTTTATTGATTCAAACTTGCAATTTTGATAAAGATTGACTGGCTTGATTTGGCTGATGGCAAACTGGAAAAGGATAAAAACATAGTGTTTAGCCTTCTTCCTTTGGTATTCCCCTCAAAACCACTTTTGTGCAGAACAACAATAGAGAATGACAACTGTTACTTTTGTTTTGTTTAAAGTTAGTCGATTGTGAAGTGCATTTCCATGTGTGGGTTTTCGTTCTACAACTTATGCTCTTGCATGGTAACTTTGGAAGATTCTCAGTTTAGGTGAAAACTTAAAAGTCAGAGCCAATTTTGGTATATGGAATAGTTACCTTTGTACAGGATGATATTTTTCTTAATTTAAGAGACTAATTGTTATGTCATGATGTTGATCTAAGTTCTCTCTATATGAATATCTGTCATATCTATTTTCCCTGATGAGAGTTCACAGGAAATGTTGGAAAAGTTTCAAAATTCTACAGACTATACTCAAAAGATATACGATATCTGTTAGTACTGTTTCAGTAAATGGTTGTCTTGAAAGCAATAGTGGTAATATGATTCCCACAAGTGGCTGAGGTCAGTTAGATTGGGTGTGTGCAAAAGTTATCTGATTCATTGGGGTATACCGTATGAGCTTTGATACTGGGATGGCTAAAACAACCTGAAGTCGGCAGACCGATAACTTCCAGTTTGTTTTGTTTTCTGTTTCTTAATGATTTCAGGGATTTGAAATTGAATTTCCTGAATGAATATGTTTGACTTGGAAGTAATATTTTGTGGACAGTAAAACAGGACTCTTTTCCCCTTGCGCTTTTTTTTTTTTTTTTTCCAACTTTCAATTCTTTTGCTGAAACTCGGGTCAGACCTGACTCAGGTCTGACTGCTCTCATATGGGAGTTCGTGAGAGTATTTGCTGAGTCTGTAGCAGACTTAGGAGCCTCAACATCTAGATTCCAACAGCATATTTTGGGTGTTTTTGAAGCCATTGAGTGGCATTTTTTTTAATCCCCATTCTTGCACTGCTTTCTGCAACATGAAGTGTCTGAGGGTGAGTTAACTGCTGGATTTTAAACTATTTTAATAGGAGAGTGTAGATTTCCACAGTTGCTCATTATTGTGGAGAGTTTTCGGATAACACTGAAATTTGGACATTTCTATTCTAGAAAAAAGACCCATCTTACAATATAATATTATGGTTTTGTTATGAAATGCATAGTCGTTATGAAATTTTGAATACTTTATGCATTTTTTTACTTAGATTATCGTGCGAGTTTTGCGCCACTACTCCCAGATCGAACTGAAGGCTCCACTCTTTGGATTTGCCAACTTGTTGTCAAGTCTGAGTTGCTTGACATTGTCTCTGAAGCTTTTCATTACTGTTTCTGAAAGTGATAAAATGATGGCATTACTTTGTATTTTGATTCAGTCCAGTCATGGTAGATCCAACAATCTGGTCTTTGACCTGGAGCTTTTAGCAAGCTAAGTGGTTTTAGGGTTATTGAAAATCAGTTATCCAATTTAAAAGCTAGTTGTGTGCATGTATAATCTTATAAAATGCCTTTTCTATATTAATTTTTTTTTTCACCTCTTAGTCTCAGATGATGTGGTACGTTTTTTTTTATCTGCTAAAATCCCCGTACCTCTTGCTACTCAGAAACATTTTGAATAATTTTGTGTAAACATGAAACCTTATGACGTAATATGTGTTTAAATTCCTGCTGGTACATGGATACCAAAATAATATGTTTAAATTCCTGCTGGTACATGGATACCAAAATAATATGTTTTAAGTTCCTGCTGGTACGTGGATACCAAAATGATATGTGTTTAACTCCTGCTGGTACATAGATACCAAAAACAATATATGGGATTATATGACTAAATTATAAATGTTGAAGTAAAGTTAAGACCGTCAAATAATTTTACTTCAGGTAGAAATTAAACAGTATAAATCTGTTTTATTTTATGCATATCAAAACGAGCAACTGAAATAAAAGACAGGAAGTGAGTACACCTATAGAAAAGTCAGAATACATGCATAGAAAATAAACAAAATTCTGTTATATGTAGATAATACATAAGTTATTTTGAATATGCTGATGCACATTTTACAAATGCTGGGTGAGTGTAAGATTACAGGTAAGCTGGCAGATAAACTATGATTGCAGATAATTGATCCAATTTTCGAGATGGCCACGTGAAGACAGAACTCAGATCAGTTAAAGCTCAAAGTGATTCTATGATAGGGTAGTAGCCCTGATACTACTGGAGGGGTGGAGGTGTTACCCACCGTTTATCCTCCGGAACCTGGAGTCATGGGAGGACTGTGCGAGTCACGCTCCCCTAGACGTGTGATGATGACTGCCGGATGCCTACTGGGAATTAGGTCGGTATAGTCGACGCTGTTACCCTTGTGTTATGAATGGTTAGGTCAGTAAATTGACGCCATGGCATACTCTAGTAGAGGACGGATAGGATGGGAGCGGAAGAGATTAGGGAGGATAGGATGAGTTTGAATAGCTTGGGGACCTGGATAGAAAAGGTCATGTCCATTAAAACCTTGAACCTAAAGCTCTAACTTCGAGACGAAGTTTTCAGAAGGGGGAAGGTATGTAACAGCCCATTAATAAAAATCTTGAACTGTAAAAACTTTATAATATATATATACATTAAATTTTATAAAGCATATAATTAGACTTTATAATATGACATTATAAAGCAAATCATTAAACTTTATATTTTATATAAAGAAATGTTATCAAATATATATATCATCTAATTTTATAACAGTTATAATTGAAAAGTTATAAAAATGTATCGTCTAAACTTTATAACATATATGAGTGAAATGTTATAAAAGGTATAAGTTAAACCTTATAACAGTTGTTTGGAAATGATAAAAAGGAATTTTACGTAAGATCTAAGAACCTATATAATATACCTCAGTCCAACCAGCTGAAAATTGAGTGCAAAGCGCAGAGGAGGGAAGAAATATCTGAGTGACATGAATGCTTGGGAGGCGGTGGCTGCAAGTGGGAGGGCAGCCACCGCCAGGCCGGTAAATAAATAGCCGAAGCCTGACCCGGGAGAAGGGAGGCAGAGAGAAGAAAGGAAAGACTCATTAGCAGGAAACCGGGAGAAGAGATTTTACAGCAGAAGAGCCTTGAGTGATCTGAGTTCTGGGCACGGAGGGACAGAGAGCTTCTGTGGAGAGCTTCTCTGGATCGGGCAACCAGGTTGCTCTGTCAGGTCGGGTGTTATTGACCATCTCGAAATTAAATCAAAGGAGTACCAGTTCAGCAGCGGAATCGGAAGTCAGCAAGCAGCTCAGGTAGGTGCAGATTTCAATTTATGCATTACTGTCTTTAATTTTCATGGTTATCTCTGGTTGCTGTAATTTGAAATTAGGATATTACACCCACCTCATGACAATGAAAGCATCGCACTTTCGATTTGTCAACCTTTTCCCATCATTGGAAGATCTAGATTTGGAAAGAGAAGCCTTCTCCTTCCCCTTCTTCACCTTACTCGCTAAGGCACAGTTCTCCTCATCATGCATGGATGAAGAATTGTCTCTGGTGCTTCGTCTGATCTCCTCCCGCATCAAATCCGACCATAGTCGTTCCAAATCTGGCAATTTCTCCATTCCATTCACCAAGTCCTGGTAGCTATGCTATCTCTTAGGAAGGCTAAGGAGTGTTAGACTCACCATATCCTCATCCGATGTCACGACCCCTACACTTGCAAGCTCATCCCTGCATGTGATGAGCTTGGTTAGATACATAGAGATCGTCTCATCCCTTTCACACTTGATCTTTTGAAGTTTGTCCTTTAGTGCCAGCTTCCTCTGATCACTGTTATTCTGATATAAATCTTTCAATGTTTTCCACATTGCATGTGGTGTTGGCATTATGACACGGGTTTGGCACTATGGTACAGGTGTTGTCCTTGATTGCAACTCACTCAAATGGCAGATCAACAATTCAGGCTATCAGAATGAAAGAAAATGAGGTATACGCAAGTTACTCTTAGCAAAGTTGCGTATATACGCGAGATCACCGATCAAAAGGCACGTATACGTATACACGCACTTTCATGCAAAGAAAAGCGCATACATGTGGGAAAGATTATGGTTGGTCCATGGTATTTAGTCCGACATATTTGAACCTATGGTTTTGGTCCTTGGTATTGCATACAAAGTATTGAACCCTGGTATTGGATCCCTAGTATTGGTTTTCAATGGTTTTGAACCATGGTTAGGAAAGGCCTAAGACTATAAAAAGGGAAGGAGATCATTTGGCAAGAGTATCGATTCAAGTATTGAATATCTGAAGAAGAGCAAGATCGGGAACATTGTGTTTGGTTTATGGTGCATTGTTGAATTTGATCCAAGAAGGAACCTGAGTGCTAAAATATGGATAAGTTCGATTGATGAATCAAGACCTTAAGGCTTAAATGGTAGTATCATTGTATGGTTTTTGATCTGTTATATTTGGCGCATGATTAGATCTCTAAATCTGATAAACTGGGTATATTTGATGTCTGAAGCTAGAAAAGAGAAAAATTGCCTTGTATAGATCTGTACACAGGTTCCGCACATCAGAGGCGCGTATACACGCAGGTTCAGTGAAGCAAGACAGTGTATACGCTGGTTGGCATTAATACAACTGTGTATGTATGCAGGTTTCTGCATAGTGAAGTAGTGTACGTTTCATGAAAGTTTCTTTAGTTGCTTCTGTTTATTGCTACAGTGTTCTAGGTTCAGAATTGGTGTCTCGTTACTGTTACTGTTTTCTGGTTACAGTAGTCTGAGAAGTGTTTGGTTGATTCTATATTGGGTTGTAAAAAGGAGATTGATTGTTGCAAATATACTTGATGATATTCATGGATCTAGTCTGAAAATTTATGAAACGTGGTCCCTGGAATAAAGGAGAAGGTTGTAGCCTTCTGCGGGTAGTAGCCAGCGTAGTACCTCATCTAGTACAAGAGCTAAGGGGGTTGTAGCTCCCTTCCAAGTGAAGCTGGAGAATGAGAGAAGGTTATAGCCTTCTGCAAGTAGTAGCCTGCGTGCTGGTATAAGACTGCACCAGTACAGAATCATTGTAAAAAGAAGGTTATAATTGAAAGAAGATAGAGACAAATTGCAACAAGTGGTTTTCGCCCACATTGGGTTTCCACCTTATATCTTGTGTTCTTGTGTGTGACTGTCTGCACTATTTTTCTGTTCGTGATTGATATATGGTTCTGACACACAGATTTAAGATTAACATCTGAAGAATAATTAAATTACAAGTCTGTGAGTTATACGTTGTTTTATTTAACCGAAGTTGCGTATATACACTGGTTTATTTAACTAAATTAGCATATACAAATCTGTATATGAATTGAAAAATAATTGACTTGATAATACTGATTCACCCCCCCTCTCAGTATTATTTTCAACAATTGGTATCAGAGCAGGTCCTTCAGAAGAAGAAGCTTGACCGCTTGAAGGAAGATCTATCATCATGAGCAACTACGAAAGAGAGGCATCCATCCGACCACCAATTTTTTATGGGAGCAACTTCGTCTATTGGAAGGTAAGAACCACAACCTATCTTCAATCGCTTGGCACAGAAGTTTGGGACATTGTGGAAACAGGATATACATTTCCATCAACAACTCCTACAGATACGGCTGGTAAGAAGCAGTATGAAACAAATGCAAAGGCTATCAATACTCTATTAGGTAGTCTATCTCAATCAGAATTCGTCAAGGTTATGCAGCTCAAAACTGCAAAAGAAATATGGGACAAGATCATTCTGAGCTATGAAAGAGATGAGCAGGTAAAACGAGCAAAACTACAAACTCTTAGAATTCAATATGAAAGTCTCAGAATGCACAATGATGAAAGTGTCGCTAACTATTTCCTACGTATAGATGAGATTGTAAATTGTATGAAAAACTTGGGTGAAGAAATAAAAGAAGTTGTCTTGGTTGAAAAGGTTATAAGATCTTTGTCTTCTAAGTTTGATTCAAAAGTTTCTGCCATAGTATAGATGAGATTGTAAATTGTATGAAAAACTTGGGTGAAGAAATAAAATAAGTTGTCTTAGTTGAAAAGGTTATAAGATCTTTGTCTTCTAAGTTTGATTCAAAAGTTTCTGCCATAGAAGAAAAACAAAATCTACAGAGTCTTACCATGTCCCAGCTGCATGGAATTCTAACTGCTTACGAAATGAGAAAAGGGGGACCATCAGACAGGAGAGAAGCCGCATTCAAAGCCTCAGGAAAAGGAGATTACAATGAGTCAGGATATATGTCTGAAGAAGAAGAAGAATCAAACTTTGTCAAGAACCTTCAACGGGGAACTGGAAGATTCAGAGGTAAGCTGCCTTTCAAATGCTTTTCTTGTGGAAGAGTCTGTCACTATGCTGCAAAGTGTCCTCATAAAGATAAACTAGACAAAGGTAAGGAACCTTTCAAATGGAACAGAAAACAGAATGTAAGTAAGAAGAGCTATTATACACATGAAGACAGTGATGGAATTTCAAATAGTGATGAAGATGAACAAGGTAATGATGATAGACTTTTGATAGCTTTTGAAGATGATGACTTCTTGGATGTTATAAATGAAGAAGATCTTTATGAAGAAATTTCTAAACTCAAAATTTGTTTAGAAGAAAAGAACATGATTATAGACACTTTGACATTCCAACTTGCTGAAAGATATAAACACAATGAATAGTTAGAATGTGAAATTGTGGGACTTAGAAAAGAAATAGAGAAAACAAAAGCTCCTAATATTAGATTTGCTAAAGGATCTTAAACTTTAGATGAGATTATCAAAGTACAACATTCTCCTTTAATCAAGACAGGTCTCAGATATTCTGAAGAAACGTCTCAAGTACAGAAGCCATCTACCTCCAAAATTTATCTTGATGCGGCAAGGATAAGTGAACAGGTTGACAATCGACAGCGAAAGCATAATGCAGATTACTAGGTAAATTAGGGACCATTTACTTCAAGAATGAACAAAGATTACCAAGTAAATCGAGGGCAATCTATTTCAAGGATGAACAAAAGCTTCAATCGACCACAGGTAAATCATTCTGGCTCAAGAATGGATGTCAATGGAAACTATAGTCAATTGGTTGGTAGGTTTGATAATCGCAGGAATTTCTTCAATGGCCAATGTTTCTCTTGTCATAACTTTGGTCATAAAGATGCTCAATGTGTTGCCTACAAGACCATCATGACTAGGAAAGCTCAAAAACAAAGAAGTATGATTGGGATCATGAAAAGGACCTACAATAACTTTTCTGCTCTTGAAAATGAAATAGAATGTTCTGTTGGTAACAACTTCGGTCATGAAGATTCTGAATGCAGGAGTAGGTTTCGGAAAACAACTCAGAAGGAGCCAGCTTCATTGAGTCCCAAAACATGGAAAAAGAAAGAACCACAACCAGAAAGATGTGGGATAGCCTTATATGCGGAAGGACAGGAAAATAAATGGTACATTGACAGTGGATGCTCAAAACATATGACAGGTGATAAAGAAAAACTTCAGTCATATACTGCCTTAGAAAGGGAAAAGAAGGTCTCATTTGGAAATGACACCCCTGCATTCATAAAAGGTAAAGGTTCTGCTCGTTTGAAAAACAAGGTCAAAGCTGGAAATGTTATGTATGTTGATGGCTTAAAGCATAATCTATTGAGTGTTAGTCAAATGTTCGATCAAGGAACTGAGGTAATATTTCAATCAAATGGATGTATTTTCTGTGAGCTTGACACAGGAAAAACAGTGATCAAAGGCATAAGAAATCCAAATAATTTATACATATTCAAAGAAGGAAAATAACAATGCTATCTAAGCAAGAATGATGAACACTGGCTATGGCACAGAAGATTGGGGCATCTTAGCTTCTCTCAGATAAGGAAAGCATGCAAATATCAGGCGGTTCGTGATCTCCTTGACATTAGAATTCCAGACAATACAATATGAAAATCATGTCAGTTTGGTAAACAAACTAGAGCTAATTTCCCTGAAAAGGAAGGATCAGCTAGCAGGCCACTTGAACTTGTCCATACTGATGTATGTGGTCCAACTAGGAAAAGGTCACCTCGAGGAGAAGAATACGTTATATTGTTTATTGATGACTTTTCCAGGATGTGTTGGATAGGACTTATGAAGCATAAAGATGAAGCTTTCGAAAAGTTCAAATCATTCAAAGCCTTGGTGGAAAACGAATCAGATCGCAGAATCAAATGCCTCAAGGCAGATTGAGGAGGGGAATTTACGTCAAATGAATTTTTCAATTTTTGTGAAGAACATGGAATAAGAAGTGAATTTTCTGCTGCAAGGACTCCTCAACAAAATGGAGTAGTGGAAAGGATGAATAGAATGGTTCAACAAATGGCTCATGCTATGATTGATGAATCTGGAACTCCCGCAACCTTCTGGGGTGAAGCCGCATTTGTTGTAGTTACTATTCTTAACAAGACAAATGTCTGAGTAAACAGCACTCAGACTCCTCATGAACTTTGGTATGGTAAGACTCCCACGGTAAAATATTTCAAAATTTTTGGAAGCAAATGCTACATTAAGAAGACTGATGAAAATCTTGGCAAGTTTGAACCTAGAATAGATGAAGGCATTCTACTTGGATACTCTCCCCACAACAAAGCATATAAGTGTTACAATAAAAGACTTGGAAAAATTGTTGAAAGTATTGATGTAGTGGTTGATGAAGAAGGAAACACTCCTAGGCAAGTAAAATCTGAAAATCTCAAAGATGATGAGGACTATCCTTCAACATCAAATCAGATTCATGACAAAGAAGAAACCCATGAGGCGCTAGAAGAACAGATAAGGATAGAAGAAAAGACTCCATCCAGATACGTTAAGAAGAATCATCCAGAAACTTAAATTCTGGGACAGAAAGAGGCAGGTGTACAAACAAGAAGAACCATTTTAGAGGCTTCAAGCTATCTAGAATTGCTCTCCTCCACCGAACCACAAAATGTAAAAGAGGCATGCAAAGATGAATGTTGGGTCAAGGCCATGGAGGAAGAACTTGAACAGATTGAAAAGAATAACACTTGGGAATTGGTTCTTAGACAAAAGGATAAGAATTTCATAGGGACAAAATGGATTTTCAAAAATAAGCTGAATGAAAATGGAGATGTGGTTAGAAACAAGGTAAGACTTGTTTGTAAAGGATATGTGCAACAAGAAGGGGTAGACTTTGAAGAAACTTTTGCACCAGTGGCTAGACTTGAGGCTATAAGAATGTTCCTTGCTCTCTCTAGCTTTCAGAAATTCAAAGTATTTCAGATGGACGTGAAATCTGCCTTTCTGAATGGAGACTTGGATGAAGAAGTATATATTGAGCAACCAGATGGATTTATCCTCGGAAATGATCCAAAACTCGTATGTAGACTCAAAAAGGCTCTCTATGGTCTCAAACTGGCTCCAAGATCTTGGTATTATCGGTTGGATAAGTACCTACATCAACAAGGCTTTTCAAAAGGATCAACAGATAGCAATCTATATATAAACATTGACAAGGATAAATTGCTAATACTTGTTGTGTATGTTGATGATATCATTTTCGGTAGCAATGAGGAAGACATGAGTCAAAACTTTACCTTGGTGATGCAAAAAGAATTTGAAATGTCTCTGCTTGGTGAGCTCACATATTTTCTTGGTTTACAAGTTCAACAAAACAAAAACGGTATTTTTCTATCACAAACCAAGTCTCTCAAGCAGATCTTGAAGAAATATGGGATGGAAGATTCGAAACCAGTATGTACCCCTATGGTAACAGGATATAGCCTCAGCACAAATGATGAATCAGTAGTTGTATATCAACCAACCTATAGATCCATGGTTGGTAGTCTGCTCTATCTAACGGGTACCCAACCAAACATTATGCTTGCAGTAGGGATAGTTGGAAGGTTTCAGGCAAATCCAAAGGAAACTCATCTTCAGGTCGTTAAGAGAATTTTCAAGTATCTTCAAGGGACTCAAAAGTATGGTTTATGGTATCCTAGAGATACAAATCTCACACTTTATACAGATGCAGATTGGGCAGGAAGCATGGATGACAGGAAAAGCACTAGTGGTGGTGCATTCTTCATGGGTCCTAGATTAGTATCTTGGTTCAACAAGAAACAAAGTTCCATTGCATTATCTACAACTGAAGTAGAATATGTAGCTACTGCATCTTGTTGCACACAACTCCTTTGGATGATGCAAACATTGCAAGACCTTTAAATCACTTGTACTCCACCTATTTCCATCTTCTGTGATAATACAAGTGTAATCAGTATTTCAAAGAATCTTGTCATGCATTCAAAGACTAAGCACATACCTATCAAGTATAATTTTCTTCGGGAACAAGTGCTTGAACAAAAGGTCAAGTTGGAGTATGCTCCATCTAAGGAACAAGTTGTTGATCTACTCACTAAACCACTTCCCAGTGAGACATTTGGATACCTCAGACAGAAGCTGGGGGTAGTTGATGCATCATCTTGTTGTTGAATCTTGTCTGTTTTCAGAGATTAATGGTTGTACATGAGTTTCAGGTGGGTAATCCGCGTACATACGTAGGTTTTTGTGGGTACAGTCGCGTATATTATGGTTTGAAGAAAAGCAGTGGGGCTAGACTCAGGATGAAAAAAGTATGTAATGGGTCTAACAAAGATCATCTGGCACAGGTTCAGGGGGAGCATATGTTCTTCTAATAATGCATTGTTGGCATTATCTTAGAAGATCTTGGTTCAATTTCACAGTTGTTTTTTATTTCAGGTGGAACAGGTGTAGAGGGAGAACATGGTTGTTGATCTGAATGATGATGGACAGATACTTGCTCTCTATGTCATGTATTTCTTTTCTTTCCTTATCAAGGTGATGTAACGGCCTATCTTGGTTTCCCCACTATGTCTGGGATAATAAAGTAATGTTTTTGTCTTTATCATGTAAATTTTTGGTCAATTCCCACTTGGTTGGGAGATGGATGTATGAGTCTTTGGTGGTAGGAAGGTAATTTATAGTGTATAAAGTCATGTTTCTCTTACAGAACATCTTCTTGCAGATCTTGCCTATAGTCAGGGGGAGCTTGGACAGCACAACAGAGTAGAAAATTCAGCATGAACTCAGGGGGAGCATAACCCTTTGCCCTTGATGTCAAAGGGGGAGAATGAATTTGAGTGACTTGGGGTTGCCATCAAGTCCAAAGGGGAGATTGTTGGCATTATGACACAGGTTTGGCACTATGGTATAGGTGTTGTCCTTGATGGCAAATCACTCAAATGGCAGATCAACAATTCAGGCTATCAGAATGAAAGAAAATGAGGTATAAGCAAGTTCCTCTTAGCAAAGTTGCGTATATATGCAAGATCACCGATCAAAAGGCACATATATGTATACACGCACTTTCATGCAGAGAAAAGCACGTACATGTGGGAAAGCTTATGGTTGGTCCATGGTATTTAGTCCGACATATTTGAACCTATGGTTTTGGTCCTTGGTATTGCATACAAAGTATTGAACCCTGGTATTGGGTCCCTAGTATTGGTTTTCAATGGTTTTGAACCATGGTTAAGAAAGGCCTAAGACTATTAAAAGGGAGGGAGATCATTTGGCAAGAGTATGGATTCAAGTATTGAATATCTGAAGAAGAGCAAGATTAGGAACACTGTGTTTGGTTTATGGTGCATTGCTGAATCTGATCCAAGAAGGAACCTGAGTGCTAAAAGATGGATAAGTTCTATTGATGAATCAAGACCTTAAGGCTTAAATGGTAGTATCATTGTATGGTTTTTGATCTGTTATATTTGGCGCATGATTAGATCTCTAAATCTGATAAACTAGGTATATTTGATGTCTGAAACTAGAAAAGAGAAAAATTGCCTTATATAGATCTGTACGTAGGTTCCGCACATCAGAGGCGCGTATACACGCAGGTTCAGCGAAGCAAGACAGCATATACGCTGGTTGGCATTAATGCAGCTATGTATGTACGCAGGTTTCTGCATAGTGAAGTAGTGTACGTTTCATGAAAGTTTCTTTAGTTGCTTCTGTTTATTGCTACAGTGTTCTAGGTTCAGAATTGGTATCTTGGTTACTGTTACTATTTTTTGGTTACAGTAGTCTGAGAAGTGTTTGGTTGATTCTATATTGGGTTGTACAAAGGAGATTGATTGTTGCAGATATACTTGATGATATTCATGGATCTAGTCTGAAAATTTATGAAACATTGTCCCTGGAAGAAAGGAGAAGGTTGTAGCCTTCTGCAGGTAGTAGCCGGCGTACTAGTACCTTATCTAGTACAAGAGATAAGGGGGTTGTAGCTCCCTTCCAGGTGAAGCTAGAGAATGAGAGAAGGTTGTAGCCTTCTGCAGGTAGCGGCCTACGTGCTGGTATAAGACTGCACCAGTACAGAATCATTGTAAAAAGAAGGTTCTAATTGAATGAAGATAGAGACAAATTGTAGCAGTTGGTTTTCACCCACATTGGGTTTCCACCTTATATCTTGTGTTCTTGTGTGTGACTGTCTGCACTATTTTTCTGTTCGTGATTGATATATGGTTCTAACACACAGATTTAAGATTAACATCTGAAGAATAATTAAATTACAAGTCTGTGAGTTATACATTGTTTTATTTAACTGAAGTTGCGTATATACGCTGGTTTATCTAACTAAAGTAGCGTATACAAATTTGTATATGAATTGAAAAATAATTGACTTGATAATATTGATTCACCTCCCCTCTCAGTATTATTTTCAACATGTGGAGTCTCCTTCCCATGGAGGCTTGAGACTATGTGATCTCAAACACCCTCCAAGATAATTCTCCTAGCTCTAGCCACACACTTACCCCATTCCACCAACTTAGTTTTGTCAGTAGATTTAGGGACTTCTTGATCAATGAAATCCTTAAGACCTTTATCTTCCAAAACTACCTCCATGCGATCCTTCCAAGCTATATAGTTTGAGCCGCCATCAAGGGCATACTCAAGCCTCAAACCATTGAACGCCATCAATGAAATAGATGTGGTAAGAACTTGAGATCTATATCAAGAATAAGAAACTTTGAATTTCTCCTGCTAGTATATTGTTCTTGCTTCATCACCTGTGCTCCGATACCATGTAGAATTTTTCTACAAATCAGCTAGCTCTGATACCATGTAGAAATTTCACCTATGGAATAAACCGATATATGCAATGTCCTAAAGCATAATACTTGTTCTACTTTACAAAACATGAAGCAGAAACATAATCGAATTCATGAGAAACATCAAGTAGAAACATGCATAACTGATCAAGAGAAATAATCACACATAACATAAGATATATCCAGGGGAAAGCACCAGCATAAAACCCCAACCATGTATTATCAATCAAGTGGAAATCCTCTTCACAATACAAAAAGAATTAGCTCTCAAGCTATTTAGTTCTCAATGAACTATGAAGATATGAAGATATGTCTCATGAACCAACCAAGCCCTGTATATTAAGGCTTTACCTATGGTCCAATCCCTATTTCCTTGTGTAGTTTGCCTAGGAAATAATAGCAAAAGCATATGTAATTAATTCCGAACATACCAAGTCAACCTATGGTCCAAGTATGCAATCTTTGAGGACACTAGTCCCTCAATCATGCAAAAACTACTTACTAGAAATAGTCAAGCATTTGATAGTACACTCTCCCACATCAGATCTCAACTGGGTCTCTGACAGAACTGACATGCAATAGTTATCCATGAGTGAATCCTCGTAATCTAAAATAATAGTTGTCACATGCATGCAAGCATTAACAAACTATATTTTATTATTTTAACAACTTGTTAAAATAATGTAACTGAACTTGACTAGTTAGAACTAAGTCAATTGATTCTCTCATTATAGAACTCATACTTATTCCCTCAATCAGTGGAGGAAATTAAGGATAAATTCCTCAAACAGTGGGACAACTCATGTGAATGCTCATAAAGACTTCAAATTCGAATTTCCTTAACTAATTAACTCAACTGAATTAATTAATTAATATTTCCAACTGTTGTTAAGACCAAGATTAATTATACTTCCTATAGATAGACTAGGACTACTATAAATAGAAGGACCCAGAAATGCTATTTTTAGAACTTTCTATTTTTAGTAGTTTCACCTCTCACCCAATGTGGCCAATGACCTCACTGGCCAAACTATTATTTTTAGACATGATATTTTTAGTAGGTCTATTTTTAGCACATTCTAAATTTAACATTTCTTGTTGCACATTTTTCAACATTAAGGCATTCGACATCAACTAGCACAAGTGTAACCCGCAGGCCAATAATTTGGAAGAAATCAGATGAAAAGAGATGAAGTAACCATTTTGAAGTATGTTTTTGGCATACACAAGATGTGTAGTGCACGATAGAAACCCTCTGAACCAACCAATAATGAACGCTAACACAGAGGTGAGGAATCCACCAATAAGGTCAAATGGAAACCAAGGTATTGCACAAATCCTAATGTGTGGTATGTAAGTTGGTGTCAAACACAAGGGAAACCACTCAGTCAAAGACCCATGATATTGATCAATGTTGAGCACAAGGTCACCTATCAATGATGTAAATAGGGCCAAGGTGTGGCTCTAGTCCTACTCTCAAAACAATTTATTGGAGTCGATAAGAGAAGACCCACTAGCAAGAAGACAACGGGGACCTTCTTAACCGACACGAGCAAAGGACTAAATAACTGATATGATACTGAAGATAACTTGACAGACTGAGTATGGCCGATTGAAAAGAGTCAAGAGACACCACAGAATGGCTAACACAAGTTGACTTCCCTTGAACAAAAGCACGACTCAAATGTGACTCTATGGAAGCATAAAATAACTTTGTATAAGTTTGCAATGCAAGAGGCATTAACAAACTCTCCATATGATTGGAAGAGATAACCAGCCAGAGGAGAACTAACTCAAGAATAAGGTTATGGCTCTCCTAAACTCAAACTAAGTCCCATGCTAATGGAGGAAATACTTGTTTTGAGTGCTTTGTTCAAGAGCGACACAACTAACTCTTGCTGCCATCAAATATAGATGTAAATGTTATGTTCTTGCTCTTGCTCATTTTGGAATATAATATATATATATATATATATATATATATATATATATTGTCTTTTTCATAATTTAAATCCTAAAAAGGAATAAAATAATTCCGATAATATAGTGGAAAGAATGAGTGTTAAGGGAAGATGCACTAGTTCCTGAGATTGGAGCATTCCTATGCTCAATGTAAGGTGGCGAATATTGGCTGTCAACACTCAAAGGAATGTTATTTCCAAAGATAAAAGGTGTCAAGTTTCAGAGGCTAATGAATGCATGGTTTGAACTTGCGAAAAGGTCATGGTCAAAAGTGGCTTATACACAATTCCAAATGAGGTCGGCTTAAAGAAAAAAGGGTACAAGTAGTCAATATGCAATGCAACAGTACAACTTAACACATGGGAGCCTCTAGGGTATGAAGCTAAAACGATAGCGAAGAAGAAGAGGAATGAGACTTCATCAAAAAGTCATGGCAGGACTAAAGAGGACTCTCAAGCCTAAGAACAAATTTTCAACATGGGTGTCAAGTGAAAACAAGGTGTTATCTAGGGCACCCATGATAAGGTAGTGTTGGGCATGGAATCCCCCCATGGAATTTTTGGGGCTCAAAGCCCAAGTTTTGAGTTGATATTGTTGTAAAGCTCCGCGAATTGCTGGTGTGAAATATATGTTAGAGTCATAGGGCTTTCCGCCCTAGTTTGAATGTAAGGTCAGCCTACCCATGGTCCGTAGACCATGGGATTGTATAAATAGAGCGAGGCTCTAAGTTGTAAGGAAGGGATACAATCTAATAGAGAATGGGCATGAAAGGTCTTAGAGATTAAGTCAAAGTATGAAGTGTGTCTTGGGTCATAGAGTAGGAAAAGGCTCTGTAGCTGAGTGCACAGAGGCCTAATAGAGTCTGCAGCTGATTGCACAGACCCCTATAGCTGAGTGTACAGAGGCCTAGTAGAGTCCGAAGTTGATTGCACAGACCCCTGTAGCTGAGTGGGTAGGGTGGAGTCGAGTCTGTAATCAGAGAAGATATTAATAAAGAAAGGTTTTGTTACCAATTCAGTGTATATGTTCTGAGTTATCACATGTTTGATATCATTTTATACTATTTCTTTACTACGTGCACCTGTATGAATTGTGAATATTGTTAAGTATAACGGAGAGTACACAAATAAGCTAAGTTAATCAACTAATATCGAATTACTAGTAAGGACATGGGTAATAACATTGTTAAGCCCCCGAGTAGGGCTGCGTGAAGGCAACACCTTAGGCTGCGAGGAACGGGTAAGTGTGCGTAGCGACGTGTGCACAATGTCAAACCGCAGACCACTTGAAATCATCAAACATCTCCAGGGTGCAGAAACATGGTTCTAGCACCCTCCCATACTACTTCAGGTGAGACCTTAGTCCACGCTCCGTGGAATGTTGCCGAAAGGGCCAGTAGTACCAGGATTTGTTTTGCTAAATCACCTCCGAACCTGGGTTAGGCCCCAACAAGCCAACAAATGGTTCCGTTGTTGGGACTAGGATCTACATAAGGGATGTCTAATGTCGTGTAAGTGGAATCCAATGAAGAAAGAAATTGAAGGGGGGTTGGACAGAAAGATTCATGAGTTCGCAGTGCAAGAAAATAAGAATCCGTGAGTATCAAAGCAACGTGGTTAGAGTGCTACTTATATATGGAAATCCATGAAATTTTCTTTGCATCTTCCCCTCTGAGTTGTACGAGTGGATCGTGAAGCTAGCAGACAGTCAAGGAAGGTTTAGGCTTGACAAACCAATTGTGTGGACTCCAGAGTTGGTGCAGAGACTAGAAGCATCGGAAGATAAGGTTGCACACGTTGTGTACCATTGGCTTGATCGAATTATAGGAGGGTTTATCACCGAGTTCATGGTAGATACTTCAGTCAGCTACATCGAGGCGGAACGACACTTCCTCAAAGGACCACGAGGTAAGTACATTAAATATTTGAACACTTGGATTAAAATTCTATTGTGTGAAAAGCGGGTTATGTGAATAAATTGATGTTTGGGGCTACATAGAGTGGGAGGATCTATAGAAATGAAGGTAGCAAAGAGATAGAGAATAGCCCCTTGATTTCGCCTTGGCGAGAAAGCGAGGAAGAGCTCACAAATGTTTCACTAGGAAGTGTGATCAGTCTAATAAGGCAACAAATTCCGCGCATACCACCTCCACCTACACCACCACCCATTTCACCATCTTCACCCCCATATCTACCCACACCACCTCCGCCACCACCATAGTTCAGATGGTGAGCACAATAATGTTGTCAGTGTTTAAAGGGGTAGTGAACGAAGATCCGGACTAATTCTGGTTCAAGGTAAAGGTTGTATGGGAGGCACAAGGAGTTGTGGATGACAATATATAAAAGGCAACGCTGGTAAGCGCGTTGCAGGATCATGCACTAACATGGTACATTAAGAATTCTAATGACTACCCGAATGCAAGGATCGTAGATATCCAGGCCGCACTGAACAGGGAATTTAGCAAGCCAAAATCGGAGACACAGTCGATTATTGAGTTGAAGGAAATCATGATGCTTTCGGGCAAGACCCCCTGGGAGCTGGATCAGAGGCTGAAGTGTATGGTTCACGAAGCCAACATGACCTTGATGGATGGACAACACTACGCATGGTTTGTAGCATCACTAATGCCACATCTAAGGATGGTGTTGTCACAACAAAAGTTATCCACCCAGGCTGAAGCTTTGGAGATTGCAATGAGACTACATAAGACCCCAATATAGGATCCTAGCTTGGGAGTCCAACAAATCCATGTGCAACTAAAAAATTTATGTCTGGAAATGTAGAGTTTGAAACAAGACAGGACAACTCACCCAAAGGTGCGCGAGGAGGTATGGTGCATAAGGTGCAAGGGATAGGGACACGATAAGGACCATTGTCCAGTCTTCGCGAACTACTTGGTGGGAGGAGGGTTAATGCCATTGAGACCAGAGGCACGAGCAGGACCAAGCGCAGCACCTGCATTATGGTGCACGATTTGTCAGATAGGAGGAAAACATGCTACAGATAATTGTCATCTATTACAAAAGTATACGTAGACATCCCAAAAGTTGTTCTATAATTTATGCAGATCAGTAGGCCATGATGAAAACACTTGTAGAAGTTATGAACTGATCATGGATCAGACTCCTGCCTAGAGAGTTCAAACCAAAACGTGAGCCCTCGATCAAAATTCAGGAATGGCACGCACTGGATTCCAGGGGCGTGGATGAGGTGGAGTGGGACCAGGAAGGGGTCGCAGACAGTTGACTTGTTACAATTGCGGAGGGCTAGGGCATTATGCCCATGATTGTATAAATATAATGAGAGCATCATGTTTATATTGTACCCAGTTTGATCATGAGATGGAGGACTACCCCACATTGATAGTGAGGTTGTGAGATAAATGAATACTATAGCCTCCCCAGACTCAGAACCTATAGATTATGAGGTCTGAGCCACGCGAAGAGGACTCGAACATAAACATCGTGCTCCGAAACGGTATGACAATAGGAGATGAGAAAGGTAAGAAACCAAAAGAGAGCACATGGGTTTGCAAGGCGCCAACGAAGGAACCTAAGTTTGATTTAGAGTGTGCGAAGAAGACATTCATAGAAGTGAAGAAGAGCTTCATGGAGGCCTCCACTTTAGGTAGTAAAGACAAACTAGAACCAGAGATGGACACAACAATGCTCGCTACCTTTCTGGAGACATGCATGAAGCTACTGCGCGATAGCAAAGCAGTGAAAGGACTGGAAGAACTCATCACTAGATGTGCTAGACTAGGGGAACCACACATAGTCTAGAAGCTCGGAAAACACACATCATGAACAGGAAGGGAAATGAGATTGACTGCACAAATTGAGGAATATGAAATGGATCAAGTGATTCTAGATTTAGGATTAGACGTGAATGTACTGCCAAAGCAGACATGGGAGCGCATGGGTAGACTCGTGTTGCAATGGTCCCCTATTCAATTGTGGATGGTGAACCAGTAGAAGATCCTACCGATGGGAAGATTGCAGGGAATAACAGTAGACATCGAAGGTGTAAGCATGCTTGAAGATTTCGAAGTAATAGAGATTGTCAATGACAACAATCCTTATCCCGTGCTACTGGGAATCGATTAAGCCATTGATATGAATAGAGTGATAAACTTGAAGAAACGCAAAATGATTTTTGATAAAAAGTCACTACTTGTAGTAGTACCTTTAGACCATGCGGAAGTATCGCGCTACACAGAGCTAGTGAACGACGACGAGAGCGATGACAAGCTAGACTTTATATACAAGATAACTGCTCAAGAACAGGATTGGGTAAATCCTACAGCAAATGGTAGGATTTCGTGGGAGCGCGAAAGCTTTTGCACATTAGATTCATACGAGGAAAATGAACGGGTAGAATCGGTTACACGAGATAACCACGTTCAATTGCAACATGACGGTAAGATCACTACGCTGCATGACAACAGAGGTAAGGGATCCGCCTTTGTATGATGGGTTGACAGCCGTGGATGAATTCCTAAACAAATTTGAAAGAGAGGTGCTAGAGCAACATCGTTTTGATGCTATAAAATGGGCACTGTGAGCTACGCCTGCAAGATGGTGGGGTACACATCAAAGAAGTTTTGAGGACTAGCATAAATGTAGAATGCTGATGATTATACAGTTTGGAAAGCCTCAACTACGGATGGAATCCGGGTATGATGGATGAAACAACCTGCATGCCGACCTCTCCAAATGGGTACAAACATATAGTATGCAACCTGCACGAATGCACACCATCCTCATTATAGAAAATAGGAACAACAAGCAGGAGTGGGCACAACAAAGGCACAAACGATGAAGTATGATACGACCAAGCATGTCGAAGATTATACGTGGGGAAGCCTTTGACAAGGTGTGCGAAGTGCTGAACACGGTCCACCATGTGAGATGCACTGAATGGGACCGGTGTGTGCTAGCGATTCTATGGGCTTATAGGAACATGTGCAAAACCTTGACCGTGCAAGCAATTTTGAAGCTGAAGTATGAAGCAGGGGTTGTGATCCCTATGAAGCATGTGAAGCCTAGTCTATGCATAGCAGCATTCGTAAAACGATGGTCCACGAAGCTCGGAACGAAGGAATCACACAGCCGTAAGAAACAGAACACATTAGACTTAAGGAAGAAATCTGACGGGGAAACTTTAGACTCCGCGAACTTGAAAAAGAAAGGGTACGATTAAGGAAGAAAAGCGCTTTGATGGGCGTGGAGGTCCAGAATATGGAAGATAAAATAAAGGAAGAATTTCTCGTCGAAAAACTGAGGATGGTAAGGAAAGGTCCATACGATCATACTGACGAGTGGGAGAACTATCATCTTGAACTAGTTAGTCTACTGCCTTGGCTTAGACCGTGTATCGCCAAACGTAGTGACCAGGGTAGCGTGTTGCAAATACTAGAGTGCAAGATGCCGACCACAACAATGGAAGGTAGGGATTCTCTGCGAACCATGATGGAGGATGGGATGGAGCCCCACATGGGTGGTGCGACCACCTGACTAGCTGCAGGAAGAATAGTCTTAGCGCTCTAGGCAGTTGAAAGGGTGTGCGGGACTATAAACTACTATGCCCATGAGCTACACGATATTGTGGATGTGCGCAAAAGTAGAGCATCACAGGGTCTGCAACTACACACGGAGGGTTGCACTGCCGCATGGGTTGGTCAAAAAGTGACCGTTGAAGTCACTATTCATGATGGGATGCTCGACTTGAGGCCAAATGTAGCAGGCGACGGGCATTTAAGACACAATTTATGGTCAAGATTTGCGAAAATCTGCCACCAAGAAAGCATTGATGGCCCGAAACTGGGGTGAATGGTCGAATTTGAATTCAAAAGGTGCTATAAAACACAAAGGGGTAGCTAGCAAACAACACTTGGTCATTTGAGCATTAAGTGCTTGGGCAGAGCACTGAGCATTGAGAGCTGAGCAATAATTCAGCCCCTAAGTCTGCGAGTGACATAATAGAGCCTACATATGATGACAGCAACAAAGGATGGTTTGGGAATCGAAGAAGTAACCACCGGTGAGGCCACACAGACCCCAATGGTGGAGGATGTTCCAGAAGGCATTGGGGTTGTGGCAGAAATCCCCAAATCATTGCGAATGCCGAGGCCCAAGAAAGATAAACAAGCAATGCCCCCCATACGCATGTCCCTGAGTAACCCACTACACAATAAGCTATCAATGGCCGATAAAGGGAAAGCTATCATGATTGACACAGATGAGGAGGAAGAAGATTTGCAGGCTCTTGTCATCACAGTAGAAGAAGAAGAAGACATGGAGGAAGACATGCAACCCACATGCTCTGCAAACAAACTGCCCACATATGTCCCTCCATGGAAAGGGAAGACCAAAGTATCGAAGGACCTGGAAGAAACCAAGAGTTCACTCCAGAGCCAGCTCCTCCCAGACAGCATAGTGTTTGAAGGCACGCACTTGGGTCGCATGCCAACCATGAAGTTTGAAGATTGGGACCTCGTTGACCGCAAGAAGTTCCTACACCTAGAGACTAGGAACCTAATGAAGTAGAATACTTAGGGGGTGGTTATAATGTTAGAGTTGCAGAAATGGTTGTGTGGTGTGGAAAAGGCTGAGTTGCTACACTTATTATGGATACCACATTTCCAGCGTGTGCCCATCACCATTTTCGTCATCAGGTAGCTGCTCTTCCTAGTGCATGATGGGTATCTATGGTTGGAGGAGACTATTCTTGTCATCGCAGACCTCATTCATCACATTTCTTAGCTCCCTTGTAAAGGAATGGACCCCCTGACCATAGCCAAAGGAAAGGGTAGCAATTTGGCTCTTGCAAAAGCCATGAAGGCAAAATAAAAGTTGGAGAAGAAGAAGAGGGGCTCACCATCTCTAGCATCAAGGACAAAGGGGTACGCATAGCAACCCAACACCTAGTTGGCAAATTTATGAGGAAGTGTCGCGCTGATAAGGTACCGACATCGGTGGTCATACTAGCCAAGGAGGGGGTCCAGTTCAACTGGTCTAAATTCCTCTGCGAGTAATTTTTGACAAACTTTTGCGAAGCCCAGGAGCAAGGTGAAACCTTCCATTATGTGTGGTTTTTGTTATCCATAATGCTTGTAGCAGGGGCACTACCAGAAGACAGTCAATTCCCCAACATTAACAGAGACTTACCGGAGGCCACAAAGTACGCTTCGCTCTAGGCCACAAAGGACACAAAACGGATTTGTGACACCAAAATTTTTTTGGTGCTCATGGAGATGAGCATCTGGATGTGGATCAATTGGAGGCTACACCCGTCACCTACGATGTACAACAGTCTGTAGTGTTTTGCAGAGTTTAAAGCTGACATGCATAATTCCTACATCAGGGCATGCAAGGATACAACGAAGTAGTGGATGAAGCTCCCATTTATAGCCACCAACGATGCCATCTTAATTTTCTTGGAGACATGGCCTCTAGAATGACACACCCTAGATTTGGCAGAACTGGAGAAGGTGGTAGCATAGAAGAAAAAGGATGATGCCAAGCTGCGCGTCACCCAATTGGCCAAATAAAAGAAGAAGGAAATCGCAATAGCTAAGGAAAGGGCAGTGGGGGAAGCAACACAGAAAGCCATGGAATAGAAAAAGGCTGCAGATGTAGCAGCAACAGCACAGGCAGTGGCAGAAGCAACAACGAAGGTGGATGAGGACCAAGCAATGTCCTCATAGGGGCAGGGAGTAGAAGAAACAAAAACAATAGAAGGGAGCATGGACCAAGGGGTTGCGTCCACATAGTTGAAGCGTCCACACAACACAGAGCAGGCAAGACCAAGGAAGAAGGTCAAGGCCTCAAAGCTAGCCATTGATCTGATCACCTTAACTAAAGGCGATCTCCATGACATCAGTGAGATGGTCCATGATATCATGAATGAAGTGCTTCAGAATTTTATGAAGGAACATCAGATTGTGTTGGGAGCCCTCAAGGTGCAGCTGCAGGAGTTACAAGTGTGGCCCCCTTAGGTGGGAACCCTTTCTACCCACCTCATAGCAAGATCCTCAACACTAGAGCAGATGTTGTGCGCACGGATGGAAAACATGATAGTGTTACCGGAAGGGGCCCTAGTCACAACGAATGTGACCGATAGGTTTTCGGTTAACATGTTGAAAGGCCTTGGCCTTAATTTGGATGCCCTTCCACGAGAAACATTGTATCATCTATAGGATGGGATAACGACAGAGCTACGCGTTAGGGAGAGCCGCGCAATCCAAGTTCGTAGCGAACAGAAGATAAACATGGAACAAGTCACCTTGCAATGCGACAAAATGGTGTTGCAAAATCAACACTTGGAACAAATGGTAGATGATGCTTGACGACATGTCTTGGAGCTGGCCATCCGAGTAGATCTACCAGAAGAGGTACAAATCCATAGATTGGCAACCAGAGTCTGCGAGGCCAAGGGAGAAATGAAAGAGGTCTAGCTAGAGCTGAAACTTCATATCATCAAGCTACGGTTGAAGGCACAGCCTTCCACTCCCTTGGAAGTTAGAGAACAATGTGCTAGTGCTATCACAATAGGGTTGGAAGAAATTGGGGGTGCAGTGCGAGACTGTACCGACATGTTGGAACAAGCACTTGAGGTCCTCACGACTTTGCAAGAGGACCCCAACATCCAGCACCTAGAGATAGAGGCACAAGAACTCTAGCAGCAATATGACAGTGTCTGAGGAACTGTATAGACAATCATCCTCACTCAGCGGCTTGCGAGGATACAACAAGCTAAGGCACTAAAGGAGCAGGTAGATGTTGCGCGACACAAGGAGGCAGTTCTCAAAGTGTGCGTTCAGCCATGGATTGACGAGGCCTTCACGATCACGGTGAATATCGAAGGAAAGATTGCGCACATACAGGAGATCCACATGCAGATGCAGGGAAGCACGCGGGACATGGAAGTCTCAGAAGAACGGATGTAGCAGGTTCAGTAAGCAGCAGCCCAGTGCGCTGCGGACATCAGTATCGTTCGAGAATAATTGGAGGGACTCTGCACCAAGATTGCTTCACCGACATAGTGACTTGAGGATGAGTAACGATGTTTGTGTTGGCGGCCTATTGGGAACAGAATCCCCCCACGGCATGTTTTGGGCCTCAAACCAAATTTTGAGTTGATATTATTGCAAAGCTTCGTGAATTGTGGGCACGAAATATATGTTAGAGTCATAGTGTTGTCCGCCCTAGTTTGAATGTAAGGTTGGCCTACCCATGGTCCGCCAACCATGGATTGTATAAAGAGAGCGAGGCTATAATTTGTAAAGAAAGGATACACTCTAATAGAGAATGAGCATGAAAGGTCTTAGAGATTAAGTTGAAGTGTGAAGTGTGCCTTGGGTCATAGAGTAGGAAAAGGCTCTGCAACTGAGTGCGCAGAGGCTTAGTAGAGTTCGCAGCTGAGTGCACAGGGTGGAGTCGAGTCTGTAATCAGAGAAGATATTAATAAAGAAAGGTTTTGCTACCAATTCAGTGTATCTATTCTGAGTTATCACATGTTTGATATCATTTTATACTGCGCGCACTTTTATGAATTGTGAATATTGTTAAGTATAATGGACAACACACAAATAAGCTAAGTTAATCAACTAATATCAGATTACTAGTAAGGACTTGGGTAATAACACTGTTCGACCCCCAAGTAGGGCTGCACTAAGGCAACACCTCAGGTTGTGAGGAACGGGTAAGTGCGCGTAGCGATGTGTGCGCAGGGTCGAACCACAGACCACCTGAACTCATCAGACATCTCTAGGGTGTGGAAACCTGGTTCTAGCACCCTCCCATACTACTTCGGGTGAGACCTCAGTCCACACTTTGTGCACTGTTTCCAAAAGGGCCAGTAGTACTGGGATTTGTTTGGCTAAATCACCTCCAAACATGGGTCAGGCCCCAACAAGCCAACAGGTAGGCTCTTACCACACAAGTTATGACACTTCTAAGCAGCGAGAAGGTTTCATGTCACATCTTGGTGGGATCAATCCTAAGGCCAAAATGAAAAAGGAAATCGATAAATGCACAATCCAGGTGAATAACCTAACCTATATGCAAATTTCGAGAACCAATACCTATTAGAATGGATCAACCATAAAAATTCCCAGAGGAGAAGTATTCAAAGTTTTGTAGACATAAATAGGAACACTAGGCAAGAAGTTAATACATCCCATATATAAAAATCAGATAAAATCTTGTGTTATAGAATACAAAACTTGAAAACACATATATTATATATACAATATGGTACATGGAACCACATAGCCTTGTGGCTTACACATAATAGTTCTTCAAGATAAGCCCCTTGTGGGACTCAGGCCAAGGACTCCTTTGGTAGCTGAAAATAATGGCTTCAAAAAATTCCTCCTGTGATGGCAACTCAACTTCCAAGAAATAATGAGAACTAGAAGGACCAAAAGAGGGAATTAAGGGGTCTCATGCCCCCATAGAAAAAATCACTCGATCAACTTTCGAGACCAAGTCACGAGAAGGAAAATAATAGTTTAAAGGATCCTTCTCATAAGAAATTGAGTATTGAGGATACAATGCCACATAGTTCACCTGTGGCGGGGTAGAGTCTACTTGAACACTTGGAACGTAGCAAGGGGTATTTTGAACTAAATTTGAATTAGGAGGGTGATTATTAGATGCAAGTTGATCAATAGTGACAATACTTCCATTATAAGGAAAATACATCACTTGAAAGAGTGAAGACACCACAACATTCATGGAATGGACATAATCATGCCCAAGTAGCATATTAAAGTCTAAAGGGTGATCAACCACCACCATATCGATTAAGATAGTCATCCCACCTAAAGTAATAGGTATTGGAGGAAGAAAACCCATAGATTCCCCAGGTCTTCTATCATAGGCTAACAATTGACTATCAACTACCAACAACTTTGGAGAACCTAAAGATTTCCAAGTCGAGCAAAATATAATACTTGCATAGGATCCTTTATCCACCATACATCGATAGATATTTGTGGAATTAACCATAACTCTTATTTGGAAACGTACAAATGAAGAAAGATGAGGCTCAACAAGATTATCCCAATCAAAGGAGACACTCCTATAACTTGGAGGGGGTGCACTCGAAGAGATCGGCATGCCCCCTAGATTAGAAGATTCTGAACTAGAAATCAAAAAGACTTTGTTGTTAGGAACTTCACCCCCCAAAAGAGGAGTAGAATCAGCCAAAGATTTCACTAGTTCGACCACTTCATCAACCAATGGTTGACTAGATTGTTGAGAAACTATAATAGATTAAGAAGTAGAAGAACCTTCAAACTCAGATCATAATATCTATACCACTAAAATACTAGGGCACAAATGAGTAAGATGGTCTCCCTTACATATCTTACAAGAGAACTTAGGTTTAAATCTTCCATGCTCAGGTTTCTAATCAACATCCATTCCCCCAACATGACTAGCAATAGTTGATGGAGAGTCTCCAACATGAATTGCAAAGGTTAGTGACTCTTTCCTAAGAGAGATAGGACTTGTTCCCCCAGTCCTACTCACGAAACCAGGTGAGTCAATAGGAATCTGACTCATAGAGTCAGGTGACCCATTGCTAGTATGACTTGTAGTGATTATATCTATGCCCCCATCGTGGCTTGTAGTAGCTGAAGGCTCATCTTCAACATGACTTGTAGAGGTTGGTGATGATTCATGGGGAGAAATATTCTTCTTCTTATTCTTCATGTTTCTACTTTTTTCAGATTTCTTATTACAATATGGAGGAGAAAGAGGAATCCTAGATTTATCTTGTGAATAAGATTAAAATTTAATACCCATTTGATTCCCTTGAAATAAAGCATTCATCTTAGAAGGTTCAATAACATATGGAATATTCAGAGTGGACCAAAGCCAAACTTGTAGTCCAACATTCAATCCAGGAATATTCAAAGTGGCCATCAAGGGGGTACCAACATTTCCAAAGAAAGGAAAATCACAAGGATCCCCTTTTGTAGGGGTCCCTTGGTTGGCCTCCACAAGAATATTGGCCATACCCAACTTATACTTAGATCCTTCCCTTAGATTATTGTTCAAATGAATTTTCAAGGAAGAGAGATGTGCAATCAAATATTTTCCCTTAAGGAGGAAACTCCAAAATTTCAAAGGAAAGATCAAAAGCCTTTCAAGACCAGTGGAGTGGTTAGTTAGTCCCCCAGAATCAAAGGTTCAAAAGTGACAGGACAAGTCCACCTAAATCCAACTAAATACAAAGAGAAAAGATCACTCCACTATAAAGTCCCTAAAAATACAACCAAATAAGCAGCTTCCAGGTATTTCCGCTCCAGGTGATTAGGACCAGACACCAAAATACAATAAATTGAAAATAAGGACCTCTCAAAGGTAATTTGAGATGATAAGGGACCAAGCCTACCAGAGAAGGTATAAGAAGCAGTTACATTGACCTCCATACAATAGCCTTTGTCGGTGCAAGTACACAAGCTTCACAATGGCACCCTATAGAAGTACTATGAAAGTGATGCAACATCTACCTTAGGTACCACAAACATTCCCCCCTACAGTCACATGTGTGGTCCCTAGGAAAGGCAACTAAGGTCACTAGTTTGTAATCAAAAGTGTTGGGTTGTGTTATATTCTTTCCACATAGTTAACAGGGGGTTTGAGGGGTACCCGTAACCCCACTTTATGGGGTCTGGGGCAGCGCCCCGGAAAATTTTGGTTTTGTAACATTGAAAGGAACATAATGAAAAATCAAGCTAGTAGTCTCGATTTTGAGATCCAGTGGGAAATCTCTGTGTATATGTGTTATGATCTCGCATTTTTATTTTTCCTGTGATTTAGAATTCGTATGCAGGTAATTTCTGTACGGGGTTAAAACCTACAGTTGGTATCAGAGCTGTTTTGGCTTCAAGGGGACGCCTTTGTTGCTAAGGGGTTTCGCTCGGGCCTGTGGTAGACCCTGTTCAGTGGGAGATCTGCGATATCGATTCTGGTGGTGAAAGAAGATGGCGAGCAGTGGAAAGATAGAGATTGAGAAGTTCAATGGTCAGAGTTTTGAGTTGTGGAAACTCAAGATGGAGGATCTGTTGGTGGATAAAGATCAGTGGATCGCGGTAGATCCGGGTACTAAACCAACAGGAGTGATCGATGAAGAATGGAAGAAGTTGGATCGGAAGGCAAAGAGCACAATACGATTGTGTGTCTTAGATTCAGTATTGTTGAATGTGTCAGGGGAAGCTACGGCGAAGGATTTATGGGACAAGTTAGGGACTTTGTACCAATCTAAGTCTCTGGTGAATAAACTGTTCCTACGGAAAAAGTTGTATAACCTGAGGATGAAAGATGGAGACTTGATGACAGAGCATCTGAATGCGTTTAATACTGTGGTAAGTCAGTTATTATCTATTGATATTAAAATTTCAGATGAAGATAAGTGCATCAGTTTGTTGTGTTCTCTACTAGACTTGTGGGATAGTCTGGTTATTGCAATAGGTAGCAATGCAACTGCTTTACAGTTTGATGAAATAGTTAGCCTTGCTGACGGAGGAGATGAGACGAAAAAATATGGACAACCAGAATGGTGATGTCTTGTCTGTACGAGGACGGTCCCAGAACAGAAACAAAAATAAGTCATCGAGTGGGAGATCTAAATCTAGAGGGAGATCTAAATCTCCAGGAAAACCTTTAAAGGTGGTGTGCTGGAAATGCGAAAAGGAAGGGAACTTCAAAAGGGAGTGTAAATTTAAAGTTCCTGATAAAGGAAAAGGATCTGATGATGCTCCTTCTGCAGAGGCGAAAACCACCTCAGATGAAGGTGGGGATGTGTACTTGGCTTCTTCAAGTACACATGTAGATCATGAGGCATGGTTGATTGACTCAGGTGCATCTTTCACTTCACTTCCCCATAGAGAGTGGTTCTCCGAGTATGAGAAATATGATGGTGGTGATGTCTTCTTAGGAGATGATAGGAAGGCTAGAATCATTGTTCGTGGAAAAGTAAAGTTGAAGTTGCAAGGTGAAGGGTTAGAACCCTTCCGGGTGTTCTGCTTATTCCTGCGTTGGCCAGAAATCTTATTTCTGTAAGCAAGTTGGATGATGCAGGTGTAAAGACAGTGTTCGAGAAGGATACCTGCAAGCTGGTTCGAGGAGCACTGGTATTGATGTGGGGAGTTCGGATTGGAACTCTGTACAAGTTGCAAGTTAGCACTGTTGTTGACGGGTGCAATAGTTCTATGGTTCCTGAAAATGGGGTAGAAAATCTAGTGGTCTCTGGAGAGAAGACCATGTTGTGGCGTCAAAGGCTTGGACATATTGGAGAGAAGGGCCTCGAATACTTCATGGTAAAGGTATGGTAGAAGGTATGAGTAATAGCTCTCTGGATTTTGATTTCTGTGAAAATTGTGTATATGGGAAGCAGAATCGGGTGAGTTTCCCCTCTGGTGGTAAGAGGACAAAATAGATATTAGAGCTTGTGCACAGTGATGTGTTTGGACCTGTGAAAATTCCATCACTGGGTAAGTCTGTGTACTATGTATCATTTATAGATGACTTCTCAAGGAATACATGGATATATTTCCTTAAGAAGAAATCTGAAGTCTTTGATAAGTTTAAAGAATTTAAGGCTTTGGTGAAAAATCAGACAAAGAAGAAGATAAAGGTGTTGAGGATAGATAATGGTGGAGAATTCTGCAGCAAGGAATTTGAAGAATTCTGTAAGAAGTGTGGTATA
>APFE030187201.1:280182-292522 GCA_000404065.3 Pinus taeda | reverse complement strand
TTATCCCGATACTCAAACCACTCTATTGTATGACCGTTGTCACTCCTGCCACCTCACGATGCAAACCTATCCCATCCGCCCGATCACCTCCGTTCCCGCTGTTGAGCAATCAATGGGTTGGACCGTTAGCCAACAGGCCCGCACCAAGTCAATCCAATCCAACAGCATCATTCCAAATCCATAAAAGTGCCAGTTCACGCAATTTTTCGAATTTTAACTGTTGTTTTCTACTATCATGTACAAATTCCATTCAGACATACATAGAGAGCACACAGTGCAGACAAAGAATAGCAGTGCGGGTGCAAGAGAACTTATTTTCTACAGTGATAACAATTTCCCTTTCTCGAATCCCGATTCTGATTAATCCCTTTTCTTTCTCCCTCACTAAATTCCCATTTCTTCTTATCCCCTTCTATTACAAATTCAACATGGGACAACTTTCAGAGAACAGTTTCAGAGAAGAAATCCATTGCACCAAAGAAAAAGGAGCTAGAAGTACTTAATATAATGGTGCACCCACCATTGGATTTGGATCACCTACCACTTGCAAACAGGGATTTCAAGATCCATGAAACACTCTCAGAGTTTGATTTGTTTCACATATATTGTTGGTGGGAGGACAAATTTGTAGAGGAGATGGATGACATAGGCCTCTGGGACACTAATCTACCTTTTTATATTTTTCCTAAAACACACAGTTGTGCAGAACTAATCAGGAAATGTCATTCATGTTATAATCCATAGAAAAGGGCAGTGATGGCCCCAACAGGACATATTTTGTTTACAATTGATACCAAGTCCATTATGCACATGATGTGGGCCCCGGTTATTGAAGGGACTACTCCTTTTTCCCATGAGGTCCTCACTGAAATGTATCAAAAGCTTGATTTCTCTAAGAGAGATAGAACATTAGAACTTTTCATGACTAAGAACACACCTCTTCCAAACAAGAATCCTCCTTACTCCTCTTTTGTTCTCCCTGACAGAACTAGACACATTGTCATTGTTGTCTCTTATTTAATTTCTTATTATTCAGGTCAATGGCTTGATGAAGCTATCATAACTTTCTTATCTATTCTATCAACAGAATCCAAGACCTCTATTCTCTTCAATTTTTAGCAGAGGCCATTCATGAGCAGCTAGTCAATTTCTTCACAGAGGAAGTGTTTCATTATTCCTCAATGTTGTTATATATGTTTGTGTATTTTTAGGTAGACAAGTTCCAGTTTTCAGTGAGCAAAATGAATAAAGAAGGTGAACCCCAGTCAGCGATATTCTGGACAACATTGGTGATGAAAGACCAAAAATATTTCAGCTATAAGATATTTTTGGAGATGTTTGGTCACCCAGCAGTGAGCCTCCTCAGTGGGATTGCAAAACCTAGGATCAGTGAAGAAATAAGGAGAATTATGCAGCTGTTAGACCAAGCCAGAATAGGTGATTGGTACTTTTACCAAAATTACACTGAATTAAGAGTGTATGGCTATGAGTCGGCCCCATACAAGCTTCCAAAGTTCCTCCCCATGAGGATCTTTGCATTGGAATACATTAGAAAAATGATTAATGTAGATGAAGTGCATTTTGTATCAGCTAAGAAAAAGTCCCAGTTCAAGATCAAATCTCATATTGGTCCCTTCATTTGTAACAGTAGAGCAGCAGGGGAGGAGGTAGATAGAAGATTGAAAGAAATGAACTTTACCCACAGTTTCACATGGTCTTATGACCCATGGGGTATCATTTCCAAGAACATGGTAGAAAACAAGTCAACAACCTATATCCACACTCAAAGGCCTGAGATTGAAAAATACATGAACCAGATTGACTAGATGTCTGATACATTGCAGGAGGCCTAAGAACAAGTGATCTCTTCTTCCAGTGCACATACTCCATGATAGTATGAAAAACAAACTACTAAAGATAGGACTGAAAAAAGGAAAATAACAAGAACAGGAAATAACAGGGAAAAGATCTAAATAAGATCAGTCACAAGGGATTGATATGTCTATGAAGGAATTCAAGTTGAAATACAGGAAGAAGCCTAGAAAACATATGGACATAGACAAAGGATCACCACAAAAAACAATGATCCACATAATTGATATTCCAGATTCATCCCCAGTTGGAAGGAAATCTTTAATTGGAAGGAAATATTTTCCTGCCACTCCGATTTTAGAAAGGCAACAATCTCTTAGAGTGTCCTCATCTACAAATGTGACTGGAGAAAAAGAAGAGACAATTTTGATATTTTCATAGAGATCAAAATCGGAAATGAAATATTGAAGAAGAGCACCCATGCTCAGTTTTGGAAGCAGAGTGCAACTGCACAAGGCAAAATTCTCTCTGCCTTTGATTCAGAAAAGGGAAAAATGCATCTCGCATTTTTGGAAGCACGGACAACAGAGCCTAAAACCCCAATAGATTACAAGAAAATTTCTTTTGGATTTGATGCCAGAAATGTCCATCCGATTGATCAGTTGGAAATGCACAAGAAAACAGGTGAAATGATTTCATCCACTCTAACCAACACTTCTATGAACTTGATCAAAATGTAGGTGGCTCTATCAAATGCTCAATCCCAGTTGAAGATGGAAAGGATTTCATCACAGTCAAAGGACAATAAAATTAAGCTTTGGAAGACTTGGTAGTGAATATTGGGTACGATCCCTCAGATATAAAAGCAGCTGAAGAAGTAATAAAGAAAAAAGAGATAGATATTGCAGATTTGAAGAAGCAACTCAAGATGCCTACTACACATGACCCACTGACCAAGGAGATATAGGAAACTGAAAACCAAAAGGTTGATATGATGAAATTAATAGTGAAGCAGTCTCAAACAAATGGAAGTAGAGATGGAAAAAATGGTGCAAGAGAAAGAAAAGGTAGCACAGATGGCCAACAAAACAATGGAGGCCCTTACTCTAACAACCCCTCCCATAACTACTCCAACAAGTATAGCCACGGGAGCAGGAAGCAGTACAGAACAGCTAGCTAGATCATTGGAAGACATGAATCTACAAACTGAGGAGATAAAAAGACTTTAAACCCAAGTCAGTGTGTTGCAATATTAAATCAAAAGAGCTGAAAGCAATCAATTGGTGGAAATGTAAAGGGCAAAGGCATTAATTGAAGCACTACAAAAATCAGAGAAAGAATCATCGATTGGAAACACTCTAGGGAGAGTTAAGGATATTATTTGGCACAATATAATAAATGGTATGAATGAAATTTGGCCTAGCGTCCAAATTATATTTGAGCATAAAGAATTAGTGGAGAATGTTAGAGAAGCCATTTCAGCTACTAATGTAGCATTGGGAGACATGCGAGCAACAACTAACAGGATAATCAAATTTTTGAATGCAAGGAAAAAGTATGAGCGGGAAGAGTTGGGAGTGGCAGATAGAACAGAGACTATACTACAAGTCAAGAAGGTGCTGAAAAAGAAGAGCTTAAATGTGTAGCTATAAGAAAAATGTCAAATTTTGGCGCTGACAGTCAATAGGTTATTTAAAAAAATGTAGGCTTTACATCAGAAAGGTCTCCCCTCTCTGTTTTTCATAAATGACAAAGTCATGGATAGAGGGGATTATGTCAAGAAAATCCAGGGCATAGCCACAGATGCTGCAAATCTTTCCAACATCAAAGGTAGCATAACAGGAAAGTCATTGTTGGAAGCTATCACCAATTTAATTTACATTAAGCGTGAACTGAAGCACGTATTTCTAGTCAAACTGACATTTGCTAAGTACACTGAGGTTGACAAAATATACAAAATATTAACTAAAATCAAAGTTCCAGATGAGGAAGCGTGGAGTGAGCTATGTGATTATCAGGAGGAACAAGACAAGGATGATTAGAGTGACAACACAAACTTGAGTCAGCACCAGCCACATCAGCAAAGCCACTACAGTCAAATTAATATTTTAGGAAACAACATCCCTGAAAAGAAGGAACACCTGTCCCAGTTTTCTTAGCGTCGCCACTTCGTGGTTACATAGTCATTTTTCCTTTCATTGTAATAAATAATAGATTTCCAAGTGTACAAGGCAAATCGTTGTAGTTTTATTTTTTGTTTTTTGTTTAAATACCCGATGTATTGGGAGTATAAGGGGTTGGACCCAAGTCATTTGAACTATCTTTTCTGTTTGGAGCATTGTAATTTCAAGTTTGGGCATCAATAAAAAGGTCCATCTACAAGATACTTGACTTGTTTTGACCTAGTGATGTCTTTCTTTCTATGTTGAATGTATCTATGTTTATCCATTCATGCATATTTGACTCTATTTGTAAAGCAGAAATTATAGTTTAAGATATGTTGTTGGAACACCTTACTACTATCTGTGTTTATAATCTAAATGTTTTCCTCTGAAGTATGATTAAAAAATACTTAAATTCTTTTTAATCCTGACTGATATCATTTTTCTGTCATTCCATTTCTCACTCTACTTTTAAGATCTAGTAAAGACAGTTAGCTTGCCTTGTAAATGCTCTAGAAAATTGATGTTACCACCCAGCCCGTGACTCCATATCCCAACGGAAAATATTCAAGAATGATCTTCCCCAACCAAATGAACAAACAAACAATCAATCAAGAAATCTCTTTATTTTTTATATCTAGCCTAATACATTAAAACACTGAAATCAAAGTTAAATCATAAATATACAGAGAGAGCCTTCTCTGAGTCTAGGAAGGATAGGTCCTAGAATCATAAGTGGTTTGATGTATCTTTTGTGACTTTTGTCTTTCCAATATTCAAAATCACTGAACGATAACATAATGGCGACTATACTGGGGATCTATTGAATATTTATGCTTTCATTCGAATTCAGAGCACCTAGTTAAATAACTTTGTATGATATTATAACTCCTAAGATTGGTTTATCTTTTGTTTTTGTATATTCAATTTGTCTGTGTGTTAGATCTGAACATTGGCTCCTAAAATAATCTCTACTAGATCCCATCCAAATCCCAATCCTCCTACCATAGTAGACAATCCTAAAAAGATCTTAATGAAAATGCCTAGAACTGAGAAGCAGACAAGAAGTAGATTTCTTCACAGAGCCAACTCACTTCCTGAAAAATTTGTTACCTTTCAATATATCCAATTTGATTTACACTTTGAACAAGGCTTATTCTGGACCAAATCAGAGAATTGGAAAGATCATATTATATTTGATCCGTCAATCTTCCCAAAAATCCCAGTAAGAGAATGTTCTCAGATCTTCAACTCTTACAACATTTTGACACACTTTAATATCTAGTGGCAGATCTCAGCTTAGAAATTGATGGTGCTTAC
The DNA here is from genome assembly GCA_000404065.3 of Pinus taeda. Taxonomy (NCBI): domain Eukaryota; kingdom Viridiplantae; phylum Streptophyta; class Pinopsida; order Pinales; family Pinaceae; genus Pinus; species Pinus taeda. The sequence goes on along the minus strand of APFE030187201.1, from coordinate 287,228 downwards.
CTTCAACAGTCAATAGAATTAACTGCTTTAAACCTAGCAGCTTCTTCCCTCACATCTCAATGTGCACATATTCAGTCACCAAGTTCTACTGCCTCCATAATTCCCACCCCTTCCTTCATCCTTCAACATAAGTTTGCTCAGATTCCTTTACTCTCATTTCCACCTAGTACTAGTCCAACCTTATCCACTGTTCAATTTCCCTCATCCACTATTCAACTTCCTTCATCCACCGTTCAACTTCCTTATAGTGGTCCTCCACCACCACCACCAATCATAGCTGCCAGGTATGCTTCTTTGGTGTTACCAGCCCCCTTGGCTAATATGCCACAAGACTATCAGTCCAAGATCACACTATTTGATGGGACAAGTCCTTTAACAACCCAACAACATGTGGACAATTTTGACCTGCAAGAGGTAGATGACCAAAGTATTAAGCTCATAATGTTTACTAAAAGTTTAGGAGGAGAAGTCAGAAAATGGTTTAAGTCTTTGCTTGCAAATAGTATAAATGACCTCCCTGCATTTCACCAAACTTTTCTTAATAGATGGGAATTCAAGAAGAACCCTTTACAGATTCTATCAGAATATGAAAATATTAGAAGGGAGGTAGGTGAAAGTGTACATGATTATTGTGCTAGATTCAACAATACCTATAATGCAATACCTGTAAATCTTAAACCACCCCAAGATTTAGCCTTGATAAAGTTCCCAGATGGTTTTGATACAGATATGTCTTACCAGCTTAGGGAAAGAAATTCTCCAACACTAGAAGCAATGCAAAGAGATGTTGTGAGTGTAGAGGCCAATTTACAAGCTAAAAGAGCCAAGATGAGAACTAAAAGACAAGTGACTTTTAACGAAGAAGCTTCAACTTTTGCAGCAGAAGCCAAAATTGATTCCTTAGTAAGGACTATGGAAAGAATGATGGAGGGAATAAGTATAAATGATAGGAATGTTCCTAGGGAGAATCCACCTGTCCAACAGAACCGAAATCCAAACCTAGGAAAAACACTCCACAAATCAGACAAAGAGATCAAAGAGGCCCAGATCAACAAATTAGGCCACCATTTCAAGAAAATTATGCCGATGAAGGTGTAAGTGTAGTTGAATAAGTTGACGAAAATTAGATTAATTTAATGGGAACCAATGAAGATATTTTTGTTTTTCTTACACAAGAAGAACAGGAATTGTTTTTATTAACTCAAACAGAACTAGAATGTAAAGAATTTGATGACTATAAACATGGATTTGAGAATGCTATCTTAGAATTCCACAGAAAATATAATCTCAGGAGCAAGAAAAACAATGATAACTCAAATAGAAAGGATTCTAATAACTCTTCCAAGAAACTTTAGAGCCTGATCCCAAGAAGATAGTTGAAAGCTATAAGAAAAATGAAAACAATCTAAAAAGGAGAAACATAGAAAATATTGCTAAGAAAACAATTGATGTCTCAACGAAAGTTATCCAATCTGGAATGCCTACTACAAATCAGCAAACAAAATTCATGACAAAGGTTGTTGCCGAAAGGACCGATTTCTCAAATTTGCTTAAAAATCAAGCACCCTTCAATATTGAGAACGAAATTGCTAAACTCAATATCTCTATTACTCTTACTGAACTGGTAAACAAAAATATATATAGATCATAGGTTCTAAAGGTACTCAACATTGGAGAAAACACTGATACAGTGAATTTGAATGATGAACAGCCTGAAATCTTGTTTGGACCAGAAGTTGATGGAAAGCCTCAAGAAGGGGGTGGTCCTCCATTCTATGTCAGCCTTAATGTTCATGACAAAATCCTTCATAATGCAATGTTGGATTCAGGTGCATCACATAATCTCATGCCAAAGATTGTTATGGAGAAACTTGGACTTGAAATCACTAGACCGTACAAAGATCTATATTCATTTGATTCTAGCAAGGTTAGATGTCTAGGTCTCATTAAGGACCTTTGTGTCATGCTAGCCCATATACCAACAAAAAGTTTAGTGATGGATATAGTAGTAGCTGACATTCCTCCTAAGTATGGTATGCTATTATCAAAATCTTCGGGAGCTAAGTTACAAGGAACACTTCAAATGGATATGACATATGCCACAATACCAGTATTTGGCCAAACAAGGAGACTTTATAGAGAAACCTTAATGAAATACATGGTGAGTAGCCAGGAAAGGCCAGACAACTATCCCCTCTACTCTGTCCATACTGATCTTGATTCCTTCATATTGTACAATGACAATGATGGAGACATAGATACACAGGTCAAGCAAGCAGAAAATGATCTCAATGAAGGGCTTGACGCTCAAACACCCATTATCCAACAAGATCCTGAAACAGATGCCCTCTGGAATATGAATTTTGATGGGTCATGTGGTAAAACAGGGGCAGAAGCAAGAGTCTGTTTGTATAATTCAAAAACTAATTAGGCTGAAAGTCATTCTTATAAACTGAATTTTCTTTGTACAAAAAACATAGCAGAATATGAAGCATTACTATTAGGCTTGAAGTTGCTTAAAAAGGTAGGTGCTAAAAGAATTTCTGTCCAGAGAGACTCTGAAATCATCATCAAATAAATTAAAGGACAATAGTCAGCAAAACATCCTAGATTGAGAGAATACCAGAATGTTGTGATTGATTTTCTTAAAACCTTTGAAGAGTATGACCTTGCTATGATCCCTAGGCTCCAGAATGCTTTGGCAAATGGATTAGCTTTTTTATCCAGCACTTGCAAATTACCTCATCCAAATAAACAATACACAGTTGAAGTGAAGCACCATCCTGCAGTGCCTGATAACATGAGATACTGGCAAGTTTTTGGAAGTGATAAACAGATTGAGAGTTTTCCACAATCAAAAAATGAATTTGAGGATAGTAACATAGATTTGGAGGATGAACTAGACAGTAAAACTAACGTACACATTAGTATAAATCAATTTTTTGTTTCTGATGAAAAAAATTCAGTAAATAAGACTGTACATAAAACTGAAATACATAAAGATCCAAAAAAAGAAGAATCCAAAGCACTACAACTCAAAGATAATGTTTTACCTAGAGGGCTTGCCCCTTTGGAAGAGTTGTTTGACTTTAATGATGTTGCTAGAAATCCAAAAATGGAACCAACCAGAACAAACATTGAGGAATGCAACATAGGCAGTGAGCAAAACCCCAAAATTATAAAATTGTCAAAATCACTACGTCTAATGGCTAAAAGAAAGTATATAGCTCTGTTCAAAGAATTCATAGATGTATTTGCATGGAGCTATGAGGATTTAAAAGCCTATGATACTAGCATTACACAACCCAACATTCCAATTAGAGAAGATAAAAACCCATTCAAACAGAAATTGTGTAGGATAAACCCTGTCCTAATGCCTTTGGTGGAAAAGGAAATCAAGAAAATGTATGAGGCTAAGATCATAGTCCCAATTAGATATTCTAAATGGGTATCCAATATTGTGCCTACAAGGAAGAAAACTGGTGAACCAAGATTGTGCATTGACTTTAGGAATTTAAACAAGGTTTCCTTGAAAGACAATTATCCCTTACCAAAGATTGATCACATACTGCAAAGGGTAGTGGGTTCTAGTAGGATTTCCTTGTTAGATGGTTTTTCAGGGTATAATCAAGTTTTGGTGCATCCTAATGATCAAGATAAAACTGTCTTTACTACTCCTTGGGGAACTTTCATGTATGTAAAAATACCTTTTGGGTTAACAGGTGCTACTTTCCAAAGAGAAATGGACATTTCTTTTTCAGATGAAATTGGACATTTCATTGTGATTTATCTTGATGACATCACTGTATTTTGAAAGACTGATGAAGAACACTTGACAAATCTAAGGAAAGTATTTGAAAAATGCATAAAATTTGGTATCTCCCTCAATCCCAAGAAAACATTGTTTGGTCTTGAAGAAGGAAAACTTTTAGGCCATATCATCTCCAAGGATGGAATCAAAATTGACCCCAGTAGGATTGAAGGTATCCTTAAATTCAATCATCGAAGAAACATGAAAGAACTTCAATCTTTTATTGGAAAATAATTTTTTTGAGAAGATTTATACCACATCTTGCTGAACTACTTAGAAATATAACAAACATGCTCAAGAAATACATAGAAATTAAATGGAACGTTGAAGCAAAACAATCTTTTGATCTAGTCAAGCATGCATTAACAGAAGCTCCGATTTTAATCAACCCAGCTTTCACTAAAGAATTTATTATCTTTTCTTTTGCATATGAACATACTATTGTTGCTATGCTATTATAGAAAAACAATGAAGGACACGAACAACCAATAGCTTTCTGTAGCAAATATCTGAGAGATGCTTCCTTAAAATACAATATCACGGAAAAATAGGCATTTTCTCTAGTCAAAGCAATAAAATATTTCAGGGTTTACATTTTACATTCTCATATCATTGCTTATGTGCCTAATGTAGTGGTCAAGGATATTCTCACTCAAAATGGACCAAACGGGAAGAGATGCAAGTGGATAGCTGTGATATTGGAATATGATATAGAAATCAAGCCCACCAAATTCATCAAAGGACAGGGATTAGCCAAATTGATGGTTGAATCAAATTTCAATGCAATAGGCATTAACATGGTGTTTTCTTTGGATGATCTTGAGGAACTGGTGAGTCCACAAATAGACGAGGCATATCTAAACTCCCCCTGGTATGAAGACCTTTTATATGTTCTGTTCAATTTAAATGATCCTCCTGGATTATCCAAAACAAAGGCTAGATTTCTTAAATTAAAAGAAGTCAAATTTTTCATTGTTGATAATACATTATCTTGGAAAGATGTTGTTGGTGTCTTGCTCAGATGCTTGTTAAAATATGATGCTGACAAAGTTATGCAAAAATTTCATGAAGGTGACTATGGGGGCCATCTTTATTGGAAGACAACTACTAATCAAATCCTTAGAGCAGGTTACTATTGGCCTACACTTTTCCCAGACATCCATAAGATGGTGACTACCTGCCATAAATGCCAAATCTTTCAAGGAAAGAGAAAATTACTACCTTTGCCCCTAAATCCTATCTCTGTTGAAAGCCCTTTCCCACAATGGGGATTGGATTTCATTGGTGAAATTCATCCCCCATCCTCTGCCCAACACAAATGGATCCTAACAACCATAGACTACTTCACAAAATGGATAGAAGCCATCCCTTCCAAAGCTGTTACTGATTCTGTTATTATAAAATTCCTTGAAACCAATATCCTTTCTAGATTTGGTTGTCCTAGAAAATTGATCACTAATAATGTTGCAACTTTCAAATAAAATAAAAAAAATGGTGGATATATGTCATAAGTACCATATTTTCTTGGGTCATTCAACAGCTTATTACCCTCAAGGTAATGGGTTGGTTGAATCCTCCAACAAAATTCTGGTAAACATCATTAAGAAGATACTGGAGGACAATAAGAAGTCATGGCATAAAAAATTGGTCTATGCATTATGGGCTGATAGATTGACTACAAAGAAATCCATCGGCATGTCCCCATTTCAACTGGTTTATGGAATAGATGTAGTTTTCCCTTCTTCCATGGGAGTTCCAATTATGAATATTATTCAGGAGGTACAAAGTGAACCAAATGATATTCAAAGAAGGATATATTAGATAATTCAATTGCAGCAGTCCAAAGAAGAGGTATACAATAGAACTCAAGTTGTCCAGGAAAATATAAAGAATATTTTTGACAAAAGAACCAAACTAATGATTTCAACACGGGAGACAAAGTGTTAAAATGGGACTCAAAAAGAGAAGACAAAGGAAAGCATGGTAAATTTGATAGGCTTTGGAAAGGCCCATATATTATTTCTTCTTTTAGAGGAAATAATGCATTCTTTCTCAAGGAGTTAGATGGAACATAATTGTTAGGAGGTTCTGTCAATGGCAGGTTGCTGAAGCATTACTTTTCTTGAGTACACAGATTTCCTCACTCCATTGTAAATATCATAGTATTTCAGGTTTTCAGTTAGATTATTCATTTGATAAAAAGAAATCAAATTGAAGATATGCAGATTTGAAGGATTCAAGGCTATTGGTCATGTCTTCTTGACACTTCAAGCTAAGAAGTGTCATCCCCAAATGGATCAACTGTTAGGGTCCTATAATTTATATGATCTCAAGGTGATTGAGTATTTCATAGTTTGCAGATTTCAAATTGTTCATAGATTCCAATATTCAATTGATTTCAAAAAAAAAAAAAAAAGAGAAAAGAAAAGAAATGAAAAAAGGGTATATAAAAAGAAGAAAAAGAACAAAAGAGAAAAAAAGAAAAAGAAAAAAGAAAACCCAAATGTTGTTCAAATCATATAGTCTAAGTGTGATTGAACAAATTTCAATTTCTGTTGATAGGTTAGAAAATAAAGATCTGCCAAACAGTTTAATCTTGGCAAATCAGTAGCTAGGTAGAAATAAAATTGGTTCAAATGTTTAATCTGGACCAAGGGGAGAAATAAGTGATAGAGTAGGCTAGAATTTAAAAGAAGAAAGAGTTAAAAAGAGAAAAGGTCTGCAAGTCCAAGTGCACCCTGCAAATGAAAAAGAAAAAATTCCAGATTAGAGGAATAAGGGTAGGTAGATTGAAGAAAATTGAAGGAAAGAAAAAGACATGAAAATTTCTTTTATATATTGGAATATCCCAATGTTTTCCTAAGGTTGGAAGAAATATCCTGTTTTCTTTATAAAGTCGGGGGAAGAAATAAAAAAACGAGGGGTCTTATGTTATTTTAATATCATTACCCGCTAACTTTACTCTATGCCCATATTTGCCTATAGTCTGCACCCCTAATTTATTCCCTACCCCACTACACACTCACATGTCACATCCTATCTAAACTACCCACCATCTATCACCACATCCTCGTTCACATTGTCTGATCCAACAGCCCTCATTCTTTTCTGACCCCCCTCACCCTCCGAAAGTTAATCCCTGAAGAAGAGGGGGGGGGGTGGGTTGGGGGTCCCAAGTCAACGGTTTCCAACTACTTACATGTCGCGCCCTCATGAGTTCGCACCCCCCCCCCCC
>APFE030187201.1:209055-258560 GCA_000404065.3 Pinus taeda | reverse complement strand
AGATCAACATCGCAGTGAAAGAAGTTTTGATGTAGGTGATTGGGTATTCTTAAGGCTACAACCATATAAGCAAATGTCCCTCAAGCAAGCTAAGAAGGATAATAAATTATCACCAAAGTATTATGGTCCGTACAAAGTATTGCAAAATATTGGTACTATGGCATACAAATTAGAGCTTCCTGCAGCTTCTCGATTGCACCCAGTTTTCCATGTTTCATGTTTAAAGAAGATTATAGGTGATAAGCTACCAGTTCAAACAATATTGCCAGAACTTGACGAGGAAGGAAAAATTATATTGGAACCATAAGCAGTCACAGAAACTAGAACTCGATAGCTACGAAATCGATCAATTTCAGAGTATCTTACCAAGTGGAAGAACTTATCTACTGAAGATTCCACATGGGAGGATGAGAATTTAATACAGAAGCATCCAATACTACTCAAGCGTTGAGGACAACACTTTTTTTTAAGGAGAGGGGCATGTTGGGTCCCCATAATACTAGTGATTACCCCATTACTATTGTAGTTGTACCCCTTATTAATATTGGTGTGCCCCTATTGTGCCCATATTGTTACTATTGTGCCCCATAGAAGACCACTATTATTATTATTGTGCCCTTACATTATTATTGTTATGTAGGCTCTACTTATGTTATGACCCCTTAGACTCCTATATATAGAAAGGAGGTCTTTTCATTTCTATCATCGAAGAATTGTTCATTTATGTAATGTAAAGGAGGTTGCCCCCTCAAAGAGGCTGAATTCTAAGGCGTTGATCTATCTTTTCTATCTTTTCTTGAGCTGGTTTCATAACAAAAGTTGTGTCAGAATTATTTGCAGAAGCACAAGAAAATAAATGGTACATTGATAAAGGATTCTCAAAACACACAGAAGGTGACAAAGATAAATGTATTTCATACAATGCTTTAGATAATGAAAAGAATGCCACTTTTGGAAATGACTCACCTATTGTCATTAAGGGTAAAGGTTTTGTTTTTATAAAAGAAAAGGTTAAAGATGGTAACGTTATGTATGTCTATGGATTAAAGCATAACTTTTTTAGTGTTAGCCAAATCTGTGACCAAGGAAATGTGGTGGTATTCTGATCAAAGGAATGTGTGCTTCATGACCTTGACATAGGAAATACCATAATAAAAGGAACAATAAGCCTGAGAAATTTGTATATATTGAAAGGTGGCCAAGAACAATGTTACCTAGGTCAGGCAGAGGAAAACAAGTTATGGCATAGAAGGTTGGGACATCTAAGGTTCTCTCAAATAAGAAAATAAAGCAGGCTCAAAGTTGTTCGTGATCTACCCAACATCACCCTACCAGAAATTACCATCTATAAGTCATGTTAATTCAGTAAGAAAACTAGATTTCAATTCAATTCCAAAGAAGGATCAATAAGTAAGCGTCTTGCGCTTATATATACTGATTTGTGTGGACCAGTAAGGAAAAAGCCACCTCGTGGACAAAAATACTATATCTTATTCATTGATGACTTTTGTAGAATGTGTTGGATCAGTTTATTGAAACACAAAGATGAAGTATTTGATAAATTTAAAGTCTTCAAAGAGTTAGTTTAAAATGAATTAAATCTAAAAATGAAATTTCTTCGATCTGACCGAGGAGGAGAATACATATCAAGTGAATTATTTTATTTCTATGGTCAACATCACATAGAAGACAATTTTTTGTGGCTAAAACTCCTCATCAAAATGGCGTGGCAGAAAGAATGAATATAATTGTTCAACAAATGTCTCATTCTATGGTTGATGATTCTGGAACTCCTGACACCTTCTAGGGTGAAGTTGTACATACCGCAGTAAATATTCTCAACAAGGCTCATGTTCGTGTGAATAGTGATAAAACTGAGTATGAACTTTGGTATGGTAAGCCTCCCACTATAAAGCATTTTATTATTTTCGGAAGAAAATGTTTCATAAAAAATAATGATGAAAAACTTGGTACATTTAAAGTTAGATTAGATGAAGGAATAGTTCTTTGTTACTCATCTAGAAGAAGAGGATACAAATTTTACAATAAGAGACTTTTGAAAATTGTTGAATGCATTAATGTTGTGATTGATAAAGCATGCCCAAATCCACAAACAGTAACATCGTCAAAAGAGGATGATCATGATGAATGCTTTCCCACATAAATTCACAATTATATAGAAGAATAAACTAATGAAGCATCAGAAGAAGACACATCAGACAAAGAAAAAGCTCCATCCAGGTATGTTCAAAAGAATCATTCAGAAACTCAAATTCTAGGAGAAAGGGAATCTACGGTACAAACAAGAAGAACCCTTGCAGGATATCCTAGTTATCTAGCTTTGTTATCCACCTTTGAACCATAAAATATAAATCAAGCTAGTAAAAATCGATGTTGGGTTAGGTCCATGAACAGAGAAATTGATAAATTGGAATGGATGATAATTGGGAATTGGTTCCAAGACCTCATGATAAAAATGTTATTGGGACAAAATGGATATTCAAAAATAAGTTGAATGAAAATGGAGAGGTCATTAAGAAAAATCTAGAATTGCTTTTAAAGGTTATGCTCAACAAGAAGGTAAAGACTTTGAAGAAACATTTGCACCATTAGGCAGACTCGAAGCCATAATAATGTTTCTTGGATTTTGAATTTTTCGACATTTCAAATTTTATCAAATGGATGTAATATCTACTTTCCTTAATGGAGATCTAGAAGAAGAAGTATATATTTAATGACCAGAAGGATTCATTTTAGGGAATGATGAAAACCTTGTATGAAAACTTAAAAAGGTTTTATATGGGCTAAAAGAAGCTCTGTGGGCATGGTATTCTCGTCTTGACAAATATGTTCAACAACAAGGTTTCACAAAACTATTCATAGACATCAACTTGTACACAAAAATTGAGGATGACAAACTACTAATTATCATTGTTTATGTTGATGATATAATGTTTGACAGTAATAAAGAATCTATGAGTCAAAACTTTCCTTCTATTATGCAACAAGAATTTCAAATGTCTATACTTAGGGAACTAACCTATTTTCTTCATCTACAAGCACAACAAGCAAAAGAAGGCATCTTTCTCTCACAAACCAAATATCTTAAGAATATTCTGAACACGTATGGGATGGAATATTGCAAATTTGCATGTACTCCCATGCTGATAGGATGTAGCCTAAGTTCTAATGATGATTCTCCCATAGTAAACCAACTAGAGTACAAGTCTATGATTTGAAGTATTCTTTATCTAATAGATACCAGACCATATATCATTCATGCAGTTGAGATTGTTGGATATTTCCAAGCCAATCCAAAGGAATCACATCTTCAGGTAGTAAAGATAATATTCAAATATCTCCAATTAACACAAGACTTTGGTCTATGGTATCCTAAAGATGAAAATACTACCCTTCATACATACACAGATGCAGATTGGGATGGAAATTTTGATGACCTTTAAAAGCACTAGTGGAGGTGCATTTTATATGGGGCCCTAATTGGTACCTTGGTTTAGCAAGAAACAAAGTTTCATTTCCTTATCTACAGAGGAAGAAAAATATGTGGTTGTTACATCTTGTTGCTCACAACTTCTCTGGATGATGAAAACATTACAAGATATACAGATAAAATTTTATCCACCCATCTCCATCCTATGTGATAATACAAGTGCTACTAGTATTTCTAAAAATATTGTTTTTCACTCCAAGACAAAGCATAATCCAATTAAGTATCACTTTCTATGAGAACAAGTGATTGAAAAGGTTAAATTGGAGTATCTTCCCTCCAAAGAAAAAGCTGTTGATACATTTACTAAACCTATTACCAGAGAATCATTTGAATATCTCAGAGAGAAACTGGGAGTTGTCTCTGCCATATTTGTTATTAATCTAGTATGCTCAATCTATAGGTGAAAATTCATAATGTTGCTTTCTATATGCGGGTTTCATGAAGTATCATCACATATATATGTGAGTTTCTTTGCAAACAGTTGTGTATGTTATTATGTGATAGAAAGCTAGTGGGATAGGCCCAAGATCAACCTCTGACATGCTACTGACATCTATGGTTTTATTTTTCTTGTATCGTTGTTGATGCATACAATCTATTGAGATGGTATTGAGTTATGTTTTTCTCATTAATATTTATCTAGTTGATGAAGATTTTTTGCTGAATGAGTTGTTGACAATGAATAGGTAGCACAAGTTCAGGGGGAGCATTAGCCTTGTAGAATATAATGCATTGTTGACATTACAGTTGTTGAATTATGCTACTACTAAGATCTTTTGGTCTTAGTTATTAATGTCATATTTGTCATTTGATGTAAAGGTCATGTGGAGACCTATGATGTAATAATTGTCATAATCAGTCATGTACAGACTTTTGATGTCATGTCAAATATGTAATCTACTAGGCCCCTATAATACTAGTGTAACCCATTATTTTTATTAGTGCAACCCCCTTATTATATTTTTGTGCTCATGTAGTCCCGATATTGTTATTATTGTGGCCCATAGAAGCCCACTATTGTTATTGTTGTGCCCTTAAATTATTATTTTTATGTCGGCTCTGATTATATTATGACCCCTTAGACTCCTATATATAGAAAGGGGGTTTATTCATTTGTATCATCCAAGAATTGTCCACTTGTGTAATGTAAAGGAGGTTTCCCCCTCAAAGTGGCTGATTTCTAATTTGTTGATCTATCTTTTCTATCCTTCTATGAGCTGGTTTAAGAACATTTGGTGTCAGAGCTTTGGATTCTAGGGTTTCGCTGCTCCAAACAAGTCATCTTGGAATTTTTGCTATAATGTTTTAACTACGAAGTTTGAGAAGCTAAAAAAACTCATTTGAGCCAAAATGGTTCTAAACCTTAGATCTGAATTTCAAATCATTTCTCACTATATTTTTGGACATATGCTCTGAGGAAGTTAGGGATTTTGCAAGCTCCAGAATTTCATCTCAACTTGGTGATCATCTAATGTTCTCTATAGTTCTTTTTTATACGAAGGATTAGACTCTATAATTAAAATTGATTTGAGTCAAACTCTTTCTGAATCTCACACCCGAATTTGAGGTCTCCTTTTGCTATAGTTTCGAAGATACGGTCCAAGATATTTATGGTTTTTGTAGACTCTCAAATTGCATTCCACACAAGTGACCTTGGGAAAATCATCATAAATTTATCTCTCAGCATCAGATTGAAATTTCGTAAGAGGTTACAAAAATCATATAAAATTTAATTTTATGTGTATTTTTTTTTAGGTCCGAACATCGAAGCAGTGAGGTGTGGTAGGTCGTACAAGTTTGTTGTGCTGAACAAGTCTATAATCAGGCCATCATGGGAGATTTTTCATAACTCGTTGTTAAAGAATCCAATATTCATCAGATTGGCATTAGAAATAGGACTCAAAGGGCTACCATAGGCCAAAATGTTAGAACATGAAGATCTTAAATTACAGAGTTACAGTAGTTTAAATATCGAGCTCCTAAAAGCAAGAAAAATAATGACTTGAATCCAAAAAATGGAAACACCTAGTAAGAAAAATTGGATGGATGATTTGAAGAATGTGATTGAAGCTAAGATAAATAGTTTTATGTGTGCCATGGAAAGTAATATCGATGGTATGGAAGTAGATTTGAAGAAAGGCATGGAAGAATTGAAGAAAGACATGGAAGGTTTGAAGGAAGGTGGGACAAAGCTTCTACAAGAAAGGCCTCCTGATGATGAAAAGGTAGTAGATGAAACTCGTGATGAGAAAAAAATAAATGTTAATCATGATTTCATAGAATATAACATTGGATTGAAGACCCACCATATTCCAGAGATTGATATGAGGAAGTTTGATGGCAAGATCCCATAACATGGATACTACAGATGGAGAAATATTTTGATCTACATCATGTGCAACTGTTACAAAAGGTATGTATGGCATGTTTATATTTAGAACCAAATCAATTTTTATGGTATGAAGGGATTTTTTCTCGTAAATGGAGGAAACGATAGCACATTATGAGGATACAAAGAGAAACACCTTATTTATCCAATTGATAAATATCAAACAAAAGGGTTCAATGGCAGAGCGCATTGAGGACTTCCAAGAATTGAATATATGGCTAAATGGTATTGTAGAGAAGTAGAGGATTGATTACTTCATAGGGACGTTAAAGGATAAAATTCAACATGAGGTTTGTCTTTGGGAACCTGATTCATTGGAGAAGGCATTAAGGTTGGCAAGAAAAATTGAAATAAAAATTATGGCAACAAGAAATCCTACCACTCACAATTATAAAGATGGAAGTGTTATTGCTCCTAGCCTTCCACAACCTCCGAGGTTGATACCACAACAATTGGAAGAAAAAGGAGAAAATGATATTTGTTATAGTTGTGATAGAAAATACACTAAAGGTTATAAGTGTGTTGAGAACAAATTATTTTACATTGATTGTGAAGAGGAGGAAGAAACGGATCAAGAAATGTCAAAAGAAAATGATATACACTAGTAACCAATCCTAGAGAAAGAAGAAATGAATCTAACCATATCTTGTAATGCATTGGTAGGAATTACCACCCCTCAAACTCTCCATATAGAAGGACATATCATGAAGAAAAATGATAACCTCACTTTCGTGCAGAATCGAATGAAACAACAGCCAGATCGACATCAAAACAAAAGAAGTTTTGATATAGACACCTGGGTATTTTTACGAATATAATCATATAAAAAAATGTCCCTCAAGAAAGCTAAGAAGGATAATAAATTATCACCAAAGAACTATGGTCCTTACAAGGTGCTGAAAAAGATTGGTACTATGGCATAAGAATTGGAGCCTCCTCCATCTTCCTGAGTGCCCCTAGCTTTCCTTGTTTCATGCTTAAAGAAGGTTATAGGTGACAAGCTCTCAGTTCACACAATATTTTTGGAACTTTACAAGGAAGGAAAAATCATATTGGAACCTAAAGCAGTCATGGTAATAATAACTCGACAGCTACGAAATTGGTCAATTTCAAACTATCTCATCAAGTGGAAGAAATTACCTACTAAAGATTCCACACGGGAGGATGAGAACTTTATACGGAAGCATCCAGGAGTACTCAAGTGTTGAGGACAACACCTTTTGAAGGACAGGGGGATGTTAGTTCCCTATACTACTAGTGTAACCCCTTATTGTTATTAGCGAAACCCCCTTATTATATTTTTGTGCTCATGTAGTCCCCATATTGTTATTATTGTGCACCATAGAATCCCACTTATTTTATTATTACGCCCTTACATTATTATTGTTATGTCAACTTTGACTATATTATGACCCCTTAGACTCCTATATATTTAAAGGAGGTATTGTCATTTGTATCATCTGACAATTGTTCATTTTTTAAATGTAAATTGGGGTTCCCCATCGAAGAGGTCGATTTCTAGATCGTTGATCTATCTTTTCTATACTTTTGTGAGGTAATTTCATAACATAATCCCACTTGGTTGGGTCGTAGTGTAAAAAATGTAATCTGACTTGGTTGGGTGGTTGAGTGAAATGTGTATCCTGACTTGGTTGGGTGATTGATGTAAGTATGGGTCCATGCTAATAAGGAGGTCATATTTAGTTGAGTTATAGATTCATGTTCTTCATTTGAAAATATTTCCGACGATTCAGCATGTGCTCAAAGGGAGCATGGATGGTAGACTGTAAATTAGATCCAAAGGGGTGACTTTCGTCTGCCCTTTTCCCTTGATATCAAAGGTGGAGAGTATATTTCCATTTTAATAATGGTTATCTAATGTATTTAACAAGCTTCTACAGGTTGAGTTGATCAACACCAACACAGTTTCCATCAATTTCAAAGCGTGAGATTATAGGCATTATAATGCATTTGTTGTCCTTGATGGTAACTCACTTGTAACATAACAAGCATATGGTAACTATATGAATCCACAGGTTACTTCACAGGTGACATGGTGATGGAACAAAATAAGAAAATGATGGGACAAAGCTTGATAGGTTAGAATCATAAGTTTGATAAAGGTGAATATTCTAAGATCTATACATGGGTTCGCTAAGGTCAAGTCACGTATACATGTAGGTACAAAGAAGAAAAGGTGCGTACGTGCTGGTGCATATATTTAAGAATATCAAGGGTCCTTACCATGGTATTATACCACAATATTGAGCACAATAATGGTTACTTGATCATGTTCAAGATTACCACTAACACTCAAGTAGTTTTGACTCATGGTATTGGCTAAGGCTCTTACTATATAAGGAAGTGAATGTCAAAGTGCTACGAGTGCATATGAAATGGTTTCTAATTGAATACTTCAATATAAAGTATATTTTCATTGTAAGGGACATTGTTGACACATAGATTTGAAATAATTATTCACCAATGAATACAATCATGGACCAGGATTATGAGACTTGAAATGACTTTCCATTATATGATCTACTCATGGATTGACTACATCTAAATATTGACGCATGTTTTTGTCTCTGAATATTATGACCTGGGTCTTTCTGAAGTTCTAAAGAGCTACACAATTTTAGGTTAAAAATTGTATAATTTTATGCAGGTTGGTTTCGGTTAAGTCACGTATACATTCAGTTACATTTCTTCAATGTCCCGTACATAAATGAAGGGTTTCTGTTTATAAATGACTGAACAACCCAACCAATGTTGTTGTATCTCCATTCTCTGTCGATGATGTCTTCATGTTGATCTAGGTTGAATGATAATGTCTAAAGTATAATTGACTAAATGATGAAGTTGAATTTGGTTATATGTTGATTGGTTGAAAATATTATGGATGTTGCTAAATATATGAGGGTTCTGTAAGCTAACAGGATATTTTAGAATAACTCTGATCAAGTCTGTGTCTAATTCATTCTTACAAGTTTTTATTATATTGAGATCTACACACAAGTTGTTCTACAGAAAAGCATGTATACACGCAGGTTTCCTTAAGTGAAGTAACGTATACATGTTGGCATATGAATGATCAGGGTTGCAGTTAATTATGTGTGTTGATGTAGTATACTGAGTTCAGTTATGTGTTATGGTTACAATGACCTCACTGTTCTGCTTGAATTATGTTGGTTTTTTCTTCAATTGATCTACAAGTTGTGATGTATCAAAGAAAGTGGATCTAGTGTGAAAATTTATGAAACATGGTCCAGATATTTTGTTGAGAGTTGGACCATTCAGTAAGGAAGTCAAAGCTTCCAACTAGTAGTAGCTGTTAATTAGATCTGGTTGTTGGAGCTCAGTTCCAGTAGGAGCTGGAGAATGAGTGAAGGTTGTAGCCTTCAGTAGGTGGGTGCTTACGTACATGCATGAGTCTGCACCAGTACAAGAATCTAAGATGTTTTTGATATTAATAAGTTTTAAGACTGAGATGACATGAGCGGTGGTTTTCTCCTAAATTGGGTTTCCACCTTAAATCCTGGTCATCATGTGTGTTTCTTATGTGTGATACTTTATTCTGTTCTTAATGCACCCACTTACTACTTATCAAATGGATGATAAATCTCTTACATTCTAGTTTAAGTTTAATAGATAAATAATTAGTCACTTTACAAGTTTACTAAGCATACACTAGTTTCTTTTACAACAGTCACGTGCATACACAAGTTGGCTTCACTAAAGTCACGTACATATTTTAGAAAAGAAAACTATTATTGTGAGATTTTAAAACACTCATTCAGCCACCCTCTCACTAATTTTCCCAACACTTTAGGAAATATCAGGTTTCTAACAGAGTAATTATATAGTGTGTAGGAAAGGATGGTTCCAAACTCATAACACAGTGGAATTTATCATTTGTTAATTAGCTGGAATAATTTGAATTTATTGTAATACAACCATAGTTTGAGCATAATAGACCACATAATCAGTTTCTTCAAACTCATAGGATTGAGATCAAATTACAATGAGAGACAACTTCATTTGGATATTTATCACTTTCATTCCTAGAAAGAAGTACCCATTCCAAGTTTAAAAAATTCAAATGATACAAAGGCTTTAAACATTGTCTCGATAATGGAAGCCATGGGTGTAACTAAATATGAATGAACTAGCACAAACTCTTGGAAATAATCCTAAGAATATATTCTTTCTTTTTATTTAGGCATCACCATTGCCATCTCTTCAAAAAAGGAATAGGGTGCAAAAGTTGGTAGTAATGACTCCCACGTTTCCATAAAGCATAACATAGTTAGAGCGTGCTTGGAATCCCAAGGTAGCATATATTGTCACTGCTAGTAGGATAACCTCTAAGATAAATAGAGTGTAATGAATCATTACAACATGTTATGCTTCTTCATATATGCTACATCAACAAATTTTTATCTACTTGCAGAAGCCTCTAAAACAAAGCTATAGTCTAAAAAGTCTCATATGGATGCTGATGTGTTTCCTAGACATGAAAGTTCCTTATTATCAATGGCGTAACAAATTCTTTGTTAAATAGAAATGCAAAGAAACTTAGTCTCAGAGGATTACAATCCATTGACAGTCTATGTAATGAAAGATACACCAGAAACATATAGTTGCAAGAACTATTCTTGCATATAATGTTTATCATAAACATTCTATAATTAGCATTCTTAGAAATATTGCAAACCTTGAAGGGTATCTGTAAAGATATATATATATATATATATATATATCTCATTCAAATATTTCTATGATAACTTGGAAACAGGTTTTGTTTCTTCTTTATATAAGTTTCCTCACAAAGAGAATAACACAGACAGGATGTCTACCTTAAATCCAAATGTACAATGGAATCTTAAGAAGACATGACCCTCTTCGAATTACCAATTATGATATACACACTTATGAACAACATTAGGTAATTTCATTTTTACCCCATATGCGAATATATGTATCCAATGTGGAATTTGACGAACCTCACCCAAATAGTGATGACATCTCTAACAATATGCAACAAGTGTGTTTAGGGAAGCCACAATCAAAAGAAAATTTAAGAGCCACATAAGAATGTGTTAAACGAATCAGTTCTTGTTCATATCTTTTCTTTACTGGAGAAGAACAAATTGATTCTGCCCAATCCTATCATTGCAATACGTGAGAAAGATATTTGAATAGAGAAATATGTGGAGAGTCCACGGCATCATTTAATGCACTAACAAATACGGTTGCTAGCTGACTGGTTGTCCTAGGAGGAGAAAAAATTCTTCTATGGGTGACCCACTCTCTGGTGGGTAACAATTACTGAGATCAACATGTTACTCCTTAGTACGTCTTTAGACAAGATAATAATTGTCAATTTGATTTCATATGATGAGATCTATCTATCAACATACCACACATTTATTTGAACCATGTTGGTCAAAAGGCAAGAAACTATCGAGAAATTCATCTCAAACTTGGCAGCAAAGTTTTTCATCTAAGTTTCAACTTTCTACATAGGTTGCACTTGCTTCTACATTGCTTCACTTTAGAATTATTATCTCAACAATAGGATTCATAGTTACCAAAAAAAACTTGATTTTACTCCAGGCATCATTTCCTAATAATGAGATCAATTATTTACTCCTTCCCTTGCTAGTTTTTTTAACCCTACCCTTATTTATCTGACCAAATAAGTCTAGGTTTTGTCACCAACCTTTTTATTTTCCTTTGACTCCATTCATGTCTCCTCCTAGGTACAACCATCGCACAAAGTTTCAACATTATGAAGGTTCTCACTTGCACAAATACTTTCAACAAATGGTTCCATGAAACAAGAGATTCAGTCAATACTATGTTCGCTAGATTTGCATCTATAACCTTCTCACCAATAGCTACAAGTTGATTATGACCTTCATAGGGTAACTAATGACTAAATCTGATCTGGTCATCTCCATGGATCTGAGTGTTTTCCACAATATTATTTTCTTAATTATGTTCTCACTCTAGTAGAGACTTACTAGGGAATTGAACATCTTTTTGTTGTCTTGTTCTCAAATATGAGAGGGTTCAAACGGTTCTTTAACATCCACAATCATATGCTTAGTCCTCATTTTTTTTTTTTTCTTGAGAGCATTCAATTTTTGCAGATTTATAGGCAAAGGCACAACATCTTTGACAATATCTCAACCATCATTACCTTTCAATAATAGTGTACCGCTCACTTTCCATGACAATAAGTTTGAGTTTTCATCTAGTCAATCCTCAAATCTGAAGTTAGTTGAAGCCATCTCAAATATATAATGCAAAAACTCCCAGATTTAATCAGTATTTTATGAGAAATATTGAAACAATATAAGCATTAGTCCTTTCCAACAATTAATCTATCATTGTATATCCTTGTGCATCCTAGTCAATGGAATTACTCTGATGCCATCTAAGCTTTTACATCTTAGGTGAATGATATATTAATTTTCTCATGCTAAAAACCTCAAAAAAAGATTAATTAACAACAAAAAAATATATTTCTACCCATTGCATCAATCACATGAATAGTTGAAAAGTGAACAAAAATAAAAATAAAACACACACCTAGGGATTTCTCCTTCAAATCAATTTTTCTTTCGTTTGATGAAATTTGACCTCTACAAACAACTTTTAACTAGTACCTATTTGGTCAATAAAATCACCTCAAATAGTAGTGTATGACTTGTTAAAATAGGGTACAACTACAATAGTAAAGTTTGCTATATTTCTTCCTTCCCTAGACAACAAATCACTCTTTTTCCCGCTCAATCACTAAAGGACACTCTAGCAATATACAATATGGCCATATATAAGAATGTATGGCTTATGCATGAAAAGAAAACAACTACAACCATGTTACAGATAGTACAACCTACTCCACTTGTTGGTATCTCTAGCTAATATTCTCTCCTTTTCTTTCAAATGCACTCTTCCTTTGGTTTTCTTGCTCTATTATCATGTATAAGATCTCTCCTATCTTGTCCTATTTATTCTCCGAGAAAGGATAATTAATATGCTCAAGAATAGTAGCTAACCTCCTCAATCCTACCATATATATGTCTCAATCATGAAATGTATGATTGAGATTAAATCCTAATTTGACTCAATAATGTTCTATAACTTCTAGAACTATTCATTAGGACTCCTTAAAATGGTTTAATTAAGAAAATTATACTTCCAATTCTTTTTTTTTTATTTTTCAAGTGACCTAATGCGGTCACCAAAGAATTGTCTTGAATCACTTCATAAAAATTCATACTACACCTGTGCAAAGAGTTCCTACTCATGCTACATTTCTCAACAAAAGTTAGGCCTCCATCATCCTCATCTATGTTTGAGATTTTATATAGTATCATCTCCTTTCGAATGAAATCATCCCACAACTTCCTGAAGCTAAGTAGGTTCTTATAATCACAGATAACTAGGAAAAAGTCATGTCATGGTGACTAAAACCAAATCAATCTATTCTAACTCACATCTTGAAATGTGTCCCCAATGGAAGCAATTTTATCTCTCAGCTTTTCTATCTTCATGAGATAACTTTCTACTATATCTCTTTTACTCATAAATGTGAGCTTGTTCTTCAAGAGAATGAGACAACCAGAAATTACCATCCACACACTTGCAAACAACATAACGTAACTGTATTGTTACCCAATATGGAAATATCTTATATATATATATATACTCATAATATATATATATATATATATATATATATATATATATAACTTCATATATATATATATATATTAATATACTATATATTAACTATATATTATATATATTTATAATATATTATATATATAATATATAATATATATACTTATATACCTCCTCACTCTCATAAAATATGCAATGTGGAATTTGGCAACCCCATGCAAACAATGATGACACTCTCTAAGCAGTATGCAGAAGTCTGTTTAGGGAAGCCCAATCAAAAGAAAATTTAAGATCCACATAGGAGTGTGTTAAAGGCATGAGGTCTTGCTAATTTCTTTTCTTTACTAGAGAAAAACAAAATTGATTTAGCCAAATCCTATCACTGAAATATGTGACAAATGTATCTAACGAGAGATATATGTGGAGAGTCCATGACATCATTTAATGCACTAATAAATAGGGCTGCTAGTTAACTGGATATCCTAGGAGGAGAAAACTTCCCCTATGCATTGCGCACTATGTCGTGGGTAACAATTAGCAATCTCAACATGTTACTCCTTAGTAATTCTTTAGATAAGAGAATATTTTTCAAGTTGATGTCATATGATGAGATCTATCTATCCACATACCACACGTTCCTTGCAACCATATTGGTAGAAAAGAAAGATACTATCGAGAAATTCTTCTCAAACTTGGCAACCAATTTGTTCATCTAAGTTTGAACTTTCTATAGAGGTTGTACTTGCTTCTACATTTTTTCCCTTTAAGCTTCTTATGTAAACACTAAGATGCATAATTACCAACAAAAAGGCTTTATTTGACTCAAATCATCCTTTCCTAACAATGGGGTTCACTGCCCACTCTTTCCCTTGCTAGTTCTTTTACCTCTTCCGTTATTTGCTTGACCAAATAAGTGTAGGCTTTTGTCACCAACCTTGTTATTGGAGTTTTATGCCATTCGTGTCTCCTCCTGGGTACAACTATCCCACAACATTTCAAGGTTAGGAAGGTTCTCACGTGCACAAATACCTTTAGCAAATGGTTCCATGAAACAAGGAATTCATTCAATACCATGTTCGCTAGATTTTCATCTATAACCTTCTCCCCAATAGATGTAAGTTGATTATGACGTTCATAAGGTGACTAAATCTGATCTGGTCATCTCCATGGATCTAAGTTTGTTCCATAATATCATCTTCAAAATTACATTCTCACTCTAGTAGAGACTTATTAGGGAATCAAACATTTGTTTGTTGTCTTATGCTTAGATATAAGAGGGTTCAAATGGTTATTTATGGCATCCATGATCATATGCTTAGTCCTCACTTTTTTTTCTTGGGAGCTACCAATTGTTGCAGATTTATAGGCAAAGGAATAATATATTTGACAATATCTCAACCATCATTCCCTTCCAATAACATTGTAACACTCACTTTCCATGACAATACATTTGAGTTTCCATCCAATCAATCCTCTAATCTAGATCTAGTTGAGGCCATCTCAAAGATCTAATGCACAAACTCCAAGATTTAAGTAGTATTTTAAGAGAAATACTAAAACCATATAACCATTAGTCCTTTCTAACAATTAATTTATCATTGTATATCCTTGTGAATCACAGTCAATGAAATTACAGTAATACCATGTAAAATTTTCAATCCTAGGTGGCTGATATATTAATATTCACATACCAAAAAACTCAAGAAAAATATATTTAACAACAGAAAATTAAATTTCTACGCATTGGATCAATCATGTGAATTGTTGAAAAATGAACAACAGAAAAAATAAAACACTCATGAATCGTTAAAAAATGAGCAGCAGAAAAAATAAAACACATACACAAGATTTCTCCCTCAAATCATTTTTTCATTCCTTTGATCAAAGATGACCTCTACAAACTTCTTTGAACTAGTAGATGTCTGGTCAATAAAATCACCTCAAACAATAGTTTATGGCTCATCAAAATAGGGTGCAACTACAACAACAAAGTTTGATATATTTTTTCCTTTCCTAGACAACAACCACTCTTTTTCCCTCTCAATAACTAAATCACACTCTAGCAATACACACTATAGCCAGATCTAAGGATGTATGACATGCACATAAAAGGAAAACCTCTGCAATAGTGGTACAGAGTGTAGAAGCTACTCCACTTACCGATCTCTCTAGAAAATCTTCTCCCTTTTTCTTTAGAATGTACTCTTCCTTCATTTTTCTTGCTCTGTTATCATGTATAAGATCTCTCCTAGCTTGCCCTCTTTATACTTTGAGAAAGGATAATTAATATGCTCAAGTATAGCAACTAACCTCCTCAATCCTACCTTATATCTATCTCAATCATGAAATGTATGACTAAGATTAAATCCTAATTTGAGTCAATAATGTTCTAGAACTTCTAGAACTCTTCATTTGAATTTCTAAAAATAGTTGAATTAAAAAAATTATACTTGCACTTTTTATTTTTATTTTTCAAGTGACCCAATGTGGTCACCAAAGAATTGTCTTGAACCACTTCATATAAATTCATATTGAACTTGTGCAAGAAGTTCCTACTCAAGCTACATTTCTTAATAAAAGTTTGACATACATCATCCTCGTCACTATTTCAAAATTTCTCTCGTCTCATATTCTCTCCATTGAAATCACCCCACAACTTCCTAAAGTTAAGTAGGTTCTCATGAACACAGATAACTGGGAGAAAGTTGTTCCATGGTGACTAAAATAAAATCTCTCTATACTAGCTCACATCCTCAACTGTGTCCCTAATGGAAGAAATTAGATCTCTTAGCTTTTCTATATTCATGAGATAGCTTGCTAGTGTATCTCTTTTACTCATAAAGGTGAGCTTCTCCTTATAGAGCATGAGTGATCCCTCTGGAATTACAAATTAGCATTTGTACACTTGCGAACAACATAAGAAAATTGTATTGTTACCCCATAATGGAAATATATATATATATATATATATTAAATGTGCCATTTGAGGAACCCCATGCAAGCAGTGATGACATCTTTGATAGTATGCAACAAGTGTGTTTAGGGAAGCCACAATCAAAATAAAATTTAAGAGCTACATAAGAATGTGTTAAAGGCATTAGTTCTTGCTAATGCCTTTTCCTTATGAAAGAAGAACAAAATTGATTTGGCCAAATCCTATCATTGCATTACCAGAGAAATATTTGGAGAGTCCATGGAATCATTTAATGCACTAATCAATAGGGCTACTAGCTATCTTAATGACTTAGGAGGAAAGAAACTTATTCTATGGGTTACCCACTCTATGTCGGTGATAATTACCAAGCTCAACATGTTACTCCTTAGTACTTCTTTAGACAAGAGAATAATTGTCAAGTTGATGTCATATGATGAGATCTATCTATCCACATACCATACATTTCTTGGAACCATGCTGGTGGAAAGGCAAGATACTATCAAGAAATTCTTCTGAAACTTGGCAGTAAATTTGTTCTTCTAAGTTTCAACTTTCTAGAGAAGTTGCACATCTTCTACATTGTTCCCCTTTAAACTTATTGTCTAAACACTAGGATGTATAATTACCAAAAAAATACTCTATTTGACTTAAATCATCCTTTCCTAACAATGAGGTTGACTTCTCACTCTTTCCCTTGCTAGTTCTTTTACCTCTGCCCTTATTTGTTTGACCAAATAAGTCTAGCTTTTTGTCGCCAACCCTTTTATTGGCCTTTGACTCCATTTGTGCCTCCTCCTAAGTACAACTATCCACAACAGTTGAAGGTTAAGAAGGTTCTCACATGCACAAATGTGGTATTTTGATCTCATAATACTCTTACATCCATGAGACTAAGCATCACTTGAACCAAGACAAGAGTAAGTCTCTCTCAAGTGTCATTTCAAGAACTGATCTAGTATTATTTAACTACAAAGTTTTAAGATTTTTCTGAAGCATTTCTGAAAGATTATTAACACAATATTGTCCTAAAAGATTATGGGTGATACAAGACCTCGGATGGACTTAGACATGGAAGTTAATGAATTCTTTCAAATTCTGGTAGAGCCCTTGCTTCACCTAGATAAGGAAGATATTTGAAGGAAGATACTAACAAGAAAAAACAAATAAACATTTGCACAACTTCAATGGGTTTATACTAATCCAACTTCCATAGCATTTATGTTCCCTATACGCAAAAAGCGAATTATGTCAAAGGGACTGATTAGACTATTCTACCAAAAATGCTAGATGTCATCCTATGAGAGAGCCTAAATCTAAATTCATGTGAGCGGTTACAATTAAAATTTCAACAAACACATTGCCAAAAATAGGCATCAATCATTACCCAACAATGAATCAGCCAAATATTGAAGTCTGTGAACTTGAAATCGACAACAGACCAAGGAACTGTCCATTTTCACTATATCATATATTGAATCATAATAATTTGAAGCTCTCAATATGTGACCACTCTACATAGCCTAAATTATAACCACTGATGACTGTAAACCCCAAGGTACTACCAAATGGACTCTAGATCTTTGTCCCATAGTAAATGAGCTATATTCTATAAGAAAATATCCACTAAAGGGAAGGCATTAAGGCACCCTTCAGCAATCTAGCACGAGTGTAACCCATAGGACAATAATGTGGAAGGAATCAGATGAAAAATATGTAGTAACCCTAGCGAAAGCATGTTTCTCATGTACACAAGATGTAGCTATCGCACAATAGAAACCCTCTAAACCAACCAATAATGAAAGCTAACACAGAGGCGAGGAATCCACCAATAGGGTAAAATGGAAGCCAAGGTACTACACAAATCCCAATGTGTGATAATGAAAGCTGATGTCGAACACAAGGGAAACCACTTAGTCAAAGGCTAATGATACTGATCGATGTTGAGCACAAGGTGACCTATCAATAATGAAAATAGGGCTAGGGTGTAGCTCTAGGCCTACCCTTAGAGCAATATGTTGTTGTCGATAAGGACAAGACCTACCAGTAAGAAGTCAATGGAGGCCTCCTCAAACCGACATGAGCAAAGAACCAATATAACTGATGTGATGACAAACATGACACTGAAAACCAGGGATGGCCGACTGAAAAGTACAACAAGAGACATCGCAGAGAGGCCGAATCGGGCTTACTTCCCTTGAACAAAAGCACGACCCAATGATGACTATATGGAAGCATATGATAACTCTGTATAATTTCATCATGTAGGAGGCACAAGCAAAATATCCATATGATTGGAAGTGGTAACCAAACGAAGGAGTACTGACTCAATAACAAGGTTAAGGTGTACCTAAGTCAAACTAAATCCTGACCAAAATGGAGGAGAGATTTTCTTTTGAGTTGTTTGTTCAAGGGCAACATGACTGACTCTAGCTGCCAACAAAATATGGAAATGTTGTCCTGTTCCAGCTCTTTTTGGAATATATAATTTTTTTTGTTACCTTTTTCTTTAAGCTGGAAAAATAATAAAAGAATGCTATAGTACAGTGGAAAGAACAAGCATCAGAGAAACAGATGATCTAGTCCCTAGGATGGGAACAATCATATGCTCAATGCAAATAGGCAAAACTGGTCAGGGACACTCAAAGGGATGTTCTTTCCATGTGTCAAAGGATGCATCAAGTTGAAGAAGCTAGGTGATTGCATGGTTGATTTTGCACAAGACATGGTCAAAAACCATGAACTCTGCCCATAATTAAGGAAATTAAATTTTTTTAAGTGTTTTAACACATATACATGGGTTGGGTATTGACTGACCCGTGTGTACATGCCTTTATCTCAGGGAAAAGTAGCATACAGGGAATAAAACTTTGTTTTTGAAATATTTGGACCAAGTCTGGAAGGAGGGGTTTCCCTAGGCCATAAACCAAGCATAAATAATATCAAGGGTGATAAATGGTGTTATAATAATGCCACATGGAAATTTTATCAAAATGCCAAGGCACCAAGGAGATATATGCAATCAAAGGAGGTTTTCCTCCTTTTGTGACACAGGTGGGAAGGCATATTGAGGTCAATCATTGGTCAAATGAGTCAAGTGATATGTTAAAATTCATCGAAATTTTTTTTTCCAAGAAAACCCATGTGCCCAAATTGGAAAAATCAACCATAAAAGACAAGCCCTGGAACATCTCAAGAGAGATGCTGAGGAAGGTAGGAAAGTCGTTGGGCCTCCTAAGTAATCTAAAAATTATTTCAAGTCACTTCAAGACAATTCCAAATGGAATGATGCATCTCTAAGGAAAATCATCCTTCTCCTATGTTTGGGTCACTTTATTTACTAAGTGTTTTATGACCCATTTTTTAGCTTGGATTATAAGCAATAAATTATAGAGACATTGGAGAAAGCCATAGTTTTCTCCAAGTGGATGAGTTTGTCAAATTTTCTTCAGGTTCCAATAAAAAAAAAATACATACAACATACAAGTATAGATGGAACTATGTCTATAATAGCACGAGATAAAGTTCCAAATGATTTCATGACACTCCCTAAGGTAACTGTTCTAGGAATGTCCCTAAAAGTTGTGAGACTTGGTCTCAACATGGTTGCTGCATGTTATGTTATTATTCTTCATCTTTGGTGCAATCCAAAAACTGAATACCAACCTATTGATAGATCAAATTGAATTATACAAATTTTCCTTGTAATGATTCACCGATTTACAGTTAAATATACTAGGGAGAGTCATATTTCAGCACTCCAATAATGGAAGTGAGAAATGATCACATCAACATTTAAGGAGGATGAACCTGGTGGTCACGATAGATGTGTTATAGAGGAGCACTTGATATATCTACTAATGATTTGAGAAAATTGGTCTCTTTTCATGAAAGGAAAGGTGACTAAGGAGTTAACAAAAAAAGAAGAAAAGCTACAAGTTTTGAGATAGTTTTGAGGTTTCATGGGAGAAAGTTATACATGAAAGTGAATTTGCATTATGTTGATAAGACTATAATTTTCGAACACCATTGGACATGTATGAATTTTTCCCAAAATTTGTTGTGAAAAATCAAGAAGGAGTCAACCCTCAGGTAGCTTCATACATGTTCTGACTAGTGATGGATTCCATTTTCTACATCCAGTTCTATATTCTAAGATGCGTTTGGCTCTATTTCAATATTTTGTGAGCCTTGAGTTTTAAATTCCCTTCAATCCTTTCAAAAACATCTTCTGCTCATTCTTGTTCTATCTTCCCCTGACACTTTATACTCCTAACCTCAATTAAACCTAAGCATAGGAGTAGCCCTCCTACAGAAGCAATCGAAGCATGTGTAATCTATGTATTCATTTTCCTCGATCTAGGCCTCACGTGTGAATTAGTCCCCAAGCCCCCTCGAGACATTTAATTGATCCTTTGGAAGTTTTCTTGAATGTCCTTCACATAAAACTTCTTATAATGATAACAATTTTCTCCTCATCATTTAGACAACTTCCCATAGAAGAACTTGGAAATAACATTATGGAATGTGACAATATCTTACGATGGCCTTTAGCTATCAAAATTGATTTTTTTCCATAGGAACTTGGTGTTCTTCGCAATGTGTGAGAAAGAGTGAGAAGATCATAGAGTATTTGGTTTTTGTGGGTACAGATCCCAACTGTGATGTTCTAGATTGAGATGCTTGTTTATTCCTTTTTAAAATGTGCTCCATTTTCTAATGGTTGTTAATCTCTCCAGGACAACCTTTTCAATAATAATTTGAG
Source organism: Pinus taeda (assembly GCA_000404065.3). Taxonomy (NCBI): domain Eukaryota; kingdom Viridiplantae; phylum Streptophyta; class Pinopsida; order Pinales; family Pinaceae; genus Pinus; species Pinus taeda. The sequence continues at coordinate 237,265 of APFE030187201.1, read as the reverse complement.
AACCATTTTTCTTTCTAGTTTGTAATTGCTTCGAGTTCTTTAAAACTTTTGATTGTTTGTTTTGTGTTGTTAGCTGAGCTAAGAAGGCTTCATGAATTTAGCCACTTGACAGGAAATGTTCCCAAAAATTTAGTTGGTTTTTCTGAAGAGTCAGAGAAACCATGAGTACTGCCGGATTTACTAAGTGTGTGACCGTAGGGGATGGTGTTGTGGGAAATAATTTAATGCTTATTTCCCACACAAGAAACACATTAGAAAAAGACTATGTACCAACAGTGTTTGATAACTTCAACGCAAACGTAGTGGTGGATGGAAGTAGAGTGAATATTTGCCTCTTGGACACGGTGGGGAAAGAGGATTACAACAAGCCCAAGTCCCTGATTTATAGAGGTGCAGATGTCTTCCTCCTAAATTTCTCGTTGATCAACAAGTCTAGTTATGAAAACATTTCGAAAAAGTGGATTCTAAAATTGAGACACTATGCACCATTTGTGCCTATCATTTTCGTGGGGACAAAATTAGATTTACAAAAAGGCAAATAATTTTTTGTTGATCATCCCATAGAAACCCCAATCTTGGAAGATCAAGGTGAATATTTGAAGAGGAAAATCAGGGTCACATCTTACATTGAATGTAGTTGTAAAACACAATAGAATGTTAAGGCTATTTTTGATCTTGTAATTAAAGTGGTTCTTCAGTGACCAAATCAAAAGAAACACATAAATAAGCAAAGAACACATTTTATTATTTAAGGGTTTTATCTATCATTGGCATCTGCAGAAATTTACAGTGTATTATTTAATCAAAGGCTGTCATAATATTTCCCATGTACTTATGATTTGTTACTCTATGTTCAATATGCTGAATTTATTGTAAGGCTAGATGTTCTTGCAAAAGGTCCTCATTTTTTTCATTTTATAACATTTCCTATTGTGGTTATGGAGGAATTTTTTGAAATGTATATGAAAGTTAGGTGTACATGTATATAATACTATGATGAGAGTGGTCAAATATTTTTTTTTACCATGTGTGTTCTAAATTACAGTTGAAGTCATATTGCTAAGAATCATGTTCAAGGCATGGAGGTGATCTATACTTTCCTTGTCAAAAAGCGTTATAGACATATTTGGTCACTTCAACACCAAACTCGTATGTTGATAAACTAGGGCTCATCAACTCCTAAAAGAGTTGCTTCATACCCTAAAAGAACATGGTCATCTGATACATCATTCCACAAAAGTTCCACCTGACAAACCATCCTGAAATGGCCTAAACTAAACCATACTGACTGCTACACTGGCCAGGTGCGATGCATACTGAGTGGTACGCTACTTAGGTTTGATGCATGCTGATTAGGCCTTCTATAGGGTATGATGGGTGAGGATGGAAAAATGCCTGAGATAGTTTGCTAGATGGTTGCTCATAGAATCTTCTAGAAACTTCTCCTATGACACTTGCCTCTCTGAATTCGGCCAGGGATGAGTAAGAGGTCCAAGAAATCTCCAAGCGGAACCAATTATAACAAGTGGTATCACACTAATCAAAACCCCAAAGATGACTCACACCCTTGCACACATCTATAAATAGATCCATCATCTAAGAGATCTGGGGGTTGGAATATTATGAATTGCAAGGAAGTGTTGATAGTTTGTATTTGAGGAAAGAGCATTGTATTGTTGGTGTGATCTTGCTATTTCATGAGGTGAAGAGTGATTGGTGTTGGGAGGACGATGTTGGATCAGACAATTGGGTTGTAATTCTCCCTTTTATTTAATAAAGTTCTTCAAGTTTTAGTCCATATGATTGTGAAATTGTGAATTTTATTGTATGTTCATTATATATCTGATTCTGTAATGTTTATGTTATAATAGATCAAGATGCTTGGATGGTTCTCTCTTACTATGTTTCTGCAGCTACTCTCCAAGCGGGTTAAGTATGGGGAGGAGTTGCAACCTCTATCAAGGGGGAGAGAGATCAAGCAAGGGATTAAGCGGAAATTCCATGTTGGTTCCATTATCTTTCTCTTATCTATTATTCATAGAAGAAATCATTGGATTGCTTTAAACTGTTCTTTCTAGGATAACTGCCAAACCTAGAGGGCTAGTCGTTCAAAAAGGCACTAGTTTTCATAGAAACAAATTTGTGACTCCACTGGGGCTGAATAGATTTTTGTTTGTTGTTATTGTTTGTTTTATAAACTATATATAGAGCCTGAAGTCAGCCAAGTAGCCTTCGAACTACTCTTGCTCTGCAATTGCATAGTAGATGAATGTTGGTTTAGTCAATCTCTCGTTTAGTTTATGGATTAAACATTTGACTTACAAGCATTCTAGATCCATTTTTGATAGCTCAGTAACCTCTCAAGACATTCTTCTATACTTTTATCTTTACTGTCCATCAAAGCTCAGCTTAACTCAATGAAAACAGCTACACATTTGAGCCAAAACCCACTTCAGTTGCACTCCCTGGACCATTGCACTATCTGTTACTATAACCCAGTACGCATCACACCTACCAAGTGTGTAAAGTGTGATGCGTTCCTATTTTTGTGAAGCCTAGGTGTGATGACTGACTGAACCTTTTTCCATTCTAGAAATTGGGGGTTTTTGGCCTTGCTTTTAGTTTTGTTTTGCTGCTTATGAATAATGCCTCCTTATTGAAGCCTACTTACATCACATAGATCAACCTCCATTAGTTTAGGATTAGTGAATGTTTTTTTATGTATTTGTTCATAATTTAGAATCCTTTGTCGAAAATTTGCTTAGATCGATCTGTCGATTTGGTACAAAAAGTGTCGTAACTATTGTTTTGTGTCGAAAAGAGAAGTGTGTTGGATTCTTCCTTCCCTTGGTAGTTGGTTGAACTTTTCATCATGTATTTGGTCTGATTTGTTTATATTCGAAGCATCAAAATAATTTTTTATTTAAAATTGAAAAGTATTGTTTAGTCTTCCTTTCTCTTTTGAAGAAGAAATTATCGAAAAATGTCATTTTGAAATAAATATTTTAGGTCTTTGCTTCATTTAATTTTCCTTTTTGGAATTTTTTACATTAAGGAGAACGAAAAAAAAAATACATGCATTTGCATTTGCATTTAGTTTGTGTGCGAAAAATGACTTAGGAAAATGCACTAGTATGTGCTCTTTTCTCTTTGTTTGAAAAAATTGTAATCTTCTTTCCCTAGTAGCTAGGATTTTCATTGCTAAAAATAAACAACGATTGTTTATCATTGTAGATTTCATTTTAGGAATTTCAAATCAACATCATGCAATGAACCATTGAAAGAAAAACTTTAAATAAGATCAACTCTAAAATAAATTTCAATCAACCTAACAATGCTTTGGAACTTAATGCAACACATCTAGAGGTCTAGGCTAGAGACGTGTTCCAGCATCATAAAAATTGGCAGCTATCATTTTCATCGAAGGTTGGTGTTATTAGGAAAATTAGTGTCCATTCAGAGCTCCTAGTCCCAATAAGATGGCTAGCTATCTTAGAAACAAACAAATTAAACTTACTTGCATTTTCCTTTATGGGAAGTAGATGAGAGAGAAGCAGAGAGTACCAACCTTAGTCTTTCGCTTGGCTCCTTGCTTGTTTCCTCTCCCCTCTGACAGATCTTTGCCACTCCTTCCTTCCTTGTCCCACTTCAAAGAGTACCTGTGAAGTCAAAGCAACATAATACCATCAATGCACAGAGATCTACAATCATAAACAATATAGGACCAGATATATATTGACCACACAAATTCATATATAAACTCAAACACACAAGAATGTGGAGGAAAACTCAAATAGATTTATTGATAGAAAGAGTAGAAGAGAGGATTTCAACCCATTGATCTGACCCAATGCCATCCTCCCAGAATGAGAGCCCTTCTTCACCTCATGAAAAGCTTAGATCACCCAACACTATGATGTTCCCCAAAGAAACCAACAACATTCCTTACAAAATACAAGATTCCAGCCTTTGCATCTCTAGCATGAGGGATCCATATATAGATATTTGCAGGTGGGTGAGTCAGATTCTAGGATTTTTATTAGTGTCATTTCTCTGGTAGTTCTCAATTCCAGTTAGATATTTCATGATCTCTTACTCATCCCTGGGCGAATTCAGGTAGGCAAGGGTCACGGGAGAAGTTTCTAGAAGATTCCATGATCATCCACCTTGCAAACTATCTTTGCCATTTGTATACTCTCACCCATCACATCCAACAGAAGGGATTTTTAGTATGCATCACACCCCCTATCCTCATTAGGTGAGATGCATCACACTTTGACCATCGAGCAGGTGAGATGGTCCGGTTTTGACTAGTTCTGAGCAGTTTTTCATGGAGAACTTCTAGGAGATGATGTAATCAGTTGACCTTGCTCCTTTAGGGTATGAAACAACACTTTTAGGGACTTAGAAGCCCTTAGTTTATGGACATATAAGATTGGGGTTGCACTGCCCAAATATGTCTATAACAGTTGCCCCCTAAAGCATGAGGTCGAAAATCTTTTTGATGTCGGGTTAAATGCTTTATCATGAGGATTCGAGGTTTTTCGAACTGGGAGGGGACTTGTAATAAGATACAATACAATACATTATCTTTATACTATTTTCATGATCTAGCTGAGGCTGGCATTGCCATGCTCAGCTTCATAAATTCATTCTCATGTACATAGGATAGACAACCGTCTGTGTGGTAAACTGATGATTCAAGTAGAGCCATCATCCTTTGGCTTGGATGATTATTAGTGCAGCTATGATGTACATTTGATGTCTTTATTTTTCTCAATATATCGCAGCTTGAATGGATGAAACTAGATCCGGGGTCTTCAAACTCATTCAATTTTTGCCTCAAGTACAAGTCGATCCATGTGAAAAGATGTTCTGGAGTCGAACATGGAAAGACATTGCCTGATTACCAGCCAATGATATAAGTTGTTAATAGGTGTGACAGGAATCACCGATAATGATGATGACCCTCAAGGTATGACAGTACAATTCACGTAGTGTGAAAATGGGACTTGGCATCGAACACCACGAAAAATATTTCCGTCAAAGGCCATTAATGTAAACCTGTCGCTGGAAGTGAGAAACTTTCCATTGAGGCATGTAAGCTTCAAAGTATTGAAAGGGTTGTTTCTAGGTCTACTTCTTGGATAATGAACTAATGTCGATAAGAAGTGACCTGCCATAGTAGGGGATTAATGAATCCCACATCTACAACAAGGAATGGAGAAAATGATTTTGTGGAGGTGAAAACGATCTCATGATACAAGGTTCAGGGTGGCAATCATGAAAGAATGAAGCATGAAGGTATTGCAGCGGATGAGACACAAGCTGGGTTGGTGAATTCTCTGACTGACTTCTCTTAAACATATCGGTGACACTAAATTGGATTGGTAGCGCTAACCCCAAAAATGGATGGTACGGTGGACCAATGGTAATATGACCGGTGAATGGAATAACCCAACCCGACTCAATCATGGTGATGGAGTGAAAGTGTCATTTCAAGAGCAACTTCCTACCAATAAAGTTTCTTCAAGTTTTCTTCCCAATTTTTCCCCAGTAATTGTTGACCAGTACCTCTTTATTTTTATCAAGCTTGAGGAGGATAACATATGCCTGTTCTATAATTTTCCCTTCACGCAAACTCGTTACTATGTTTTAGCAAGCCTAGAAACAGTGAAAATTGCTCTTGTCTGCATGGACAAGTTTGTCGCTATTATTTTAACTAGTTTAACAACAAAGATAACTCAAACCTTTTCAATTTTATAGAGTCTAAATGAGATAGAAAGGAAACTCCAGTAATCCATTTTCGTCATATAATCCCTTAAGTTCGAAAAAGTATAAAATAATATGAAAGGGATGAATTTTCAATAGCTTTAACGAGCTGAACAAGACAAGTGCTCGATATTTTTGTGTAATGATCCCTTAGGTCCAAAAATATTAAAATCTAGAGGAGGGATAGCACTTCCAATCATTTTAACGAGCTAGAGAGGCCAATTTCTCAGCAATCTTTTCATATTTTACGAGTCATTTGGAAAGAGCTTAAAGAAGACTCGTTTTTTGAGGAACGAGTGATATTTTCAGGTAGCAGCTGGTTCCAGGTAAGGTTTGGAACATTCCAACCATGGTAGTGTAAAGAAGATGGTTAACAGAATCACTCATTGTAGTTGTTCCTTAAAAGGGGCAAACAATCAAATGGAGGCGTATGGTCGGCTTAAACAGAGTGGAGGTGATGGTAGAACATGACCAAGGCTCAAAAGCTGATGATAATGCATTCGTAATGATTATTTACCGGAGGTGGTTCATTTTTTAATGAGCTTAAACTCTAGTGGAACATATGCTCATTGCTAGGTTTATTTTCTAATGAGATTGAACATCGCGTAAAACTACTCACACTAGTCGTATAATAAGGATGTCTCATCGGTAGGTTCATTTTTTAGGGATCTTGCACCATTCGAAACTTTGCTTCAGATCCTTTCTTTATGTAAGCTAGGAATGAAAAATCCTATGAGTTTAAAGGGTTAGGAACCCACAAAATAATAAAATAAATGGTTGCTTTTCACTTTCATGCAAAAAGGTTTGGATGCCCCCAGGTATAATGAAGTAGAGTTTCCAGGTTACCCTTCAATTTGCAGACAAAACATTTGCTCTGTCAAGAAAGGCCTACCTTCTGACGGAGGTATCTTATTCCAATCTAATCCCATTTTTCTAAATAGATGGTTGTGTTAGAGTAGTGATATTCCTATGTGGATACCCACCTTATAACTGGGGTTTTCTTGCCGAAGCAGACCAGGGTGCATGCCCCCTGGGTTTCAGTCACAATCACTGAATCACTCGCGCTCATCAGGTGGACGGACTGGAGATCGATGAGACATTCCTTGCATGAAAAACCTGTTAGGGATGGAATTTGACTATTAGCTATGTGTGAGCCAGGGATTGAAAGTTGGTCTACGAGCTAGACCACTCTGCCTTCATGCAGAAAACACATCACTTAAAAGAGCGAGGAGATGATGGCTCCCATGCTATAAATGTAGTCACACCCAAGGAGTATATTGTAATCTAAATTTCCTTGGACTAACATTACGTTCAGATAAACGGTTTTCCTTCTCAAAGTTATAGGCAAATTTGGAAGGATCCCTAACAGTCGACTAGTTCCTTTGTCGAAGCCTATCAAATTTTACATCTCAGGCAGAAGTGATGGCAAACCAAGCTCCTTCCATGTAGTTGAGGAAAGGATACTCATAGAAGCCCCTTCATCTATGATAGTACTGACCATGACCATTCTGTAATCTTGTACTATGATTCAAAATGGTACATTAGATGGTAGACGGGGTCTGCCTAGTAGATTCCAATCGAAGGAAATGACTAGGTTGCTTGGAGGTGGGATCGAGTAAATGGCCAGATACATCTCCGATGAAGTTCCTTCCTTTGCTAAAGGAATGGGTAGGTTTCCCCCATGTTCATCAAAGTCTATGTTTATGAAGAGAATTTGAATGGTGTCATTCTCATTCTCCTTGGTGACTATATCATCTGAAGGTGGACCTTCTGAAGACAAAACTAGGTCGACTGTTGTCTCAACGTGTTGAATTTGGTCCGGTATGGAATTAGATGTTTTATCTTCAATGATAGATGCTTTGACTAATCGTAAAGGTGTGTGAGTTGAATTTTCAACTAGCGATGGACTCGGCAAGAGTTTCTTGTATCCAGGAGGAAGCCGTAGCGGTGAAGCACGACGGTTATCGAAGACTCTTTTAGCTTCATCTAGGAAGGGACAATAGTGGATCGCATGATCTCCTTCACATAGTCTACAAGAAATTTTAGATCTTCCTCTCTATCTAGTGACTTCGTTTTCACTAGTTGACAATGTACTTTCAACATAATCGTCAGAGATTGAGGACACCAGATTGTTCAAGTGGGGAGACTAGTCCCTTAAGATCCATGGGATGCAGGGACAATCTCGATGATAGTGGTCCCCTTTGTAAATGACACATGGAGATTTAGGTTTGGACGGTGCAGTGTGTGGATTTTCGCTAGACGATGTATGGTTGCCCCTTTTGGTTGTTGGCTCCTTCTTCTTCCTCTCCTTCCCTTTCTTCTTCTTCTCAGTTACTTGGTTTTTGGTTTCACCAAATTTACCAAGCGAAGAGGAAGGAGGAGAGGAGAAATAAATGAAGTAGAAGGTTGGGTTGTAACTTTAGTGTCATCTGGTTATTGATTTGATTGCTCAAGAATCACGGTGCTTTGAACAAGAGAAGTTAAGAAGAGCCATACTGGCAGGCCAATTGTCAGTCCTGGAAGGGACAATGTGGCCATATGAGGTGCACCAACATCTCCCCATGAGGAGAAAGGGCTAGGATTTCCCCCAAGGGGTAATCCTTGGTTGGTGGAATCCATTTTCTCAACCTAATATCAATGAGGGAAGAGTGACATTATTCTGATTAAAATAAATTTTATGATGCTTTGACACAACTTTCTTTTTCAATTTTTAAGATTCGAGAAAAAGGTAAAGATGACTCTAGTCGCCTTCGATTTTTAATGAGCCTGAAGTGATAAGTTCTCAGATGGACCTTTTATTTTAAGGATTCTAATAAGGAATGAAAGAGACTACTCTAGACGTCTAGACAGAGGGATTACCAAACCAATCGCAAAACTACAGAACACTTTTTATGGCACGACAGTCAATCTTCCCGAACGTTATGTTCAGTGCATTGCAATCGATAAGGCAGTAGACACGGCTTCCTAAGGATAAAGTATATAGCCTATTATGGTCTCCCAATATATAATCGATGGTACGTGGGAGCACAAGTCTGTACTAGCACTTGTCATCTCAAAGAGGAGGAATCACCCAACCTACAATGAAAGTGATAGTTACCAGGATTTACGACGCTGAAATATGTCTCTAGCCTAGACTTCTAAATGTTGTGCATTAGGTTCGAAATCATTTTTATGTTCATTGAATTTATTTTACAGTTGATCTCTCCTAAGAAGTTTTCCTTTAAGGTTCACCGCGTGATGTAGATATACAATTCCTAAATATGCAATCTAAGATGATAAACAATCATTTACTCTTCTTTTTGCAATGAAAATCCTAGCTACTAAGGAAAGAGAAGAAAGATTCTTTCAACATAGAGCAGAGAGCACACACTAGATGCACTGTCATCAATCAAAATCAACAAGCAGTCTAAATGAAAATGCACATGCATGTATTTGTTTTCTGCTTTTTTAATGTGTGAATGACAAAAAGAATGCTCAGTACAAATCTGAACTATCTTTTCTCTCAAAGCGACAGTACTAACAATTCTCTCTTCAAAAGATGAAAGGAAGGCGAAGACAAATTTTTCTGATTTCAAATTCAAAAAATGAAAGGAAGACTACTTTGCGATTTCAAATTCAAAAAACGAAAGGAAGGCTAAGATGATACTTTGCGATTTTTAATTTAAAAAATGAAAGGAGACTAAGCCGACACTTTCGACTTCAATTTGAAAATTTCTTTCGACACTTGAAATACTATTAATTCAAATCAAATACAAGAGTAACAATGTAATTGAACATCAAAAAGAGTAGGATTCTTTTCTTTGACTGAAAACGACACTTGCGACACTTCCAAATCAAAAGACGATAGTTCGATTAAGCTACTTCTTTGTAAATGGGAACTGTAAATGGCGAAAAATGCATAAAAAAATTCACAATTATTTGTACAATGGAGGCTTAGTAATGCAAAGGAAGGGAGTTTCAATAGTGGTATACTGATCATTGACAAACAAACCGCTGAATAAAGCTGAAGAGAGTGAAGAAAAACCAAAATTTGGAGGCTGAAATAGTCTTATTTGATCATCATACCTGTAACATAGGGAAATAGGGATGCATCTCACCTACTGCACATGGGAGGTGCGATGCATAGATACTGTCAAAAGGAGATAGTGCGATGGTCCAGGGATGATACTTTAACTTGGTTTTTGGTCACAGTTTGCAGCTTAGTTTAGGGATTTAGGCCGAGCTAATGATAGTCAGTAAATACAAATCATAGGGGCTGATCTAATGAGGTTACTTGAGCCAACATTAGGGCAATTAGGATGTTTGCAAATCAATTTTTCAGTTTATAAACAAAACCCAGAGATGGAGTGAAGCAGCGTTGATCTACTTTGCACTACATAGCAAATGCAGTTCGAAGGCTAGCTGGCTTGACTTCAGGCTCCATCTGTAGTTTATAAAGTAAACAAATATAAACAAGCAAACAAGCTATTCTCTCCCCAGTGGAGTTGCCATTTTGTTATCAAGAAAACTAGTGTCTATTCAGAGCTACTAGTCCCACTAAGATGGGTAGCTATCCTAGAAACAAACAAACTAAAGTTACTTGTGTTTTCCTTTATGAGAAGTAGATGAGAGACAAGCAGAGAGTACCAACGTTAGTCTTTCACTTGGCTCCCTGCTTGTTTCCTCTCCCCTATGACAGATCTTTGCTACTCCTTCCTTGCTTGTCCCACTTCAAAGATTGCCTATAAAATCAAAGTAGCATAATACCATCAAAGCACAGAGATCTACAATCGTAAACAATATAGGACTAGATATATATTGACCACACAAATGCATATATCAACTCAAATATACAAGAATGTGGAGGAAAACTTAAATAGCTTTATTGATAGAAAGAGTAGAAGATAGGATTACAATCCATTTATCTGACCTAGCGTCATCCTCCCAACTTGAAAACCCTTCTTCACCTCATGAAAAGCTTAGATCACCCAACACTATGATGTTCCACAAAGAAACCAACAACACTTCCTTACAAAAAACAAAATTCCAACCTTTGGATCTCTAGGATGAGGGATCCATATATAGATGTTTGTAGGTGGGTGAGTCAGCTTCTAGGATTTTGATTAGTGTAATTTCTATGATAGTTCTCAATTCCACTTGGAGATTTCATGATATCTTACTCTTCCCCAGGCGAATTTAGAGTGGCAACTGTCACAGGAGAAGTTTTTGGAAGATTCCATGATCATCCACCTTGCAAACTATCTCTGCCATTTGTCTACTCTCACCCATCACACCCCATAGAAGGGATTTTCAGTATGCATCCGACCTCCAATGTGCATTAGGTGAGATGCATCATACTTTGACCATGGAGCAGGTGAGATGGTCCAGTTTTGACTAGTTCTGAGTAGTTTTTCATGGAGAACTTCTGGGAGATGATCTAATCAGCTGAACTTGTTCCTTTAAGGTATGAAACGACACTTTTAGGGACATAAAAGCCCTTGGTTTATGGACATATAATATTGGGGTTGCAGTGCCAAAATATGTCTAAAACAATTGGGTGATTCCTCGTCCTTGATACAACAAGTGCTAGCATGGACTTGTGCTGCCCGTACCATTGTGTATATATTGAAAGACCACAATAGGCTTATATCCTTAGTCCATAAGAAGCCAAGTCTTCCGCCTTATTGATTGCAATGCACTGAACACAACATTTGGGAAGATTGACTGTCATACATAAGTCCTTGGTAATTTCTCTTTAATTTATCACCAAGTTGTATATTGCAGTTTTGCAATTGGTTTGGTAATCCCTCTATCTAGATTTTCCAGAGTAGTCGCTTTCGTTCCTTTTCGACTCTTTAAAATAAAAGGTCCATTTGAGCACTTGTCACTTCAGGCTCATTAGAAATTGAAGGAGACTAGAGTCATCTTTAGCTTTTTCTCGACTCTTAAAAACTGAAAAAGTAAAGTTGTGTCAAAGCGTCATTAAAATTAATTGAATTCAGAATAACATCCCTATTTCTTAGGTGATTTTAGGTTGAGATATATGGAGACAAATACGGGATCAACCAATCAAGGAATTCCTTTTGAGGGGAATCCTAGTCCTTTTTCTTCTTGGGGAAATATTGGTGCTCCATATATGGCTATGTTGTCCCTTCTAGGAATTACCATTGGCCTGCCAGTATGGTTGTTTTTAACCTTTGTGGTTCAAAATGTTGTGATTCCTCCCCAATCAAATCAATCTCTAGTTGATACTGAAGTTGACCCTTCACCTTCTACTTCATTTGTTTCTCTCTCCCCTTCTTCCTCTTCGCTTGGTGAAAGTACTGATGCTAGTAACCAAGTGGTTGAGAAGAAGAAGAAAGGGAAAGAGAAGAAGAAGAAGCCAATTAAACAAGGGGGCAACCAAGCAACCATTGCTTTGAATGCATCATCTGGTGAGAATCCACTCATTAAACTTTCCAAATCCAAATTTCCATGCGTAATTTGTGTGGGTAACCATTTTTCTCAATAATGTCCTTGCTTTCCTGAGATCTTGAAAGAATGGTCTCCCTGTTCATGACATCCTGTGTCATCGACTTCTGGAGATCATGTTGATCACACACCTTCAACTAGTAATAGTAAATTTCATGGACAGATGAGAAAGGTTAGATTTCCATGTAGGTTATGTGAACGGAACCATACCCTTCACCTTTGTCCCTTTTTGAATGAAGCCAAAAGAGTGTTGGATAACCATCCTGCATCACCGCAGCGACTTCCATCTGGCTACAAGAAACACTCCCTAAATCCTTTACTAGTTGAAAAACCAACTGACTTAAATCCACCATCAGTCGAAACCGCTCTCTCTGAAAATGAATCTCATCAGTGCATACCCGACCAATGTCAATAGGTCAAGGTGACAGTTGACCAAGTTTTACCTTTAGAAAATTGTACCTTCCTCGAAGAGAGTGGAGATTATATCATTCAAATTATTTTTGTTACTTCAGATTCCAATGAACTTGGGGGCAATCCACCTATTCCATCTAGACAAGAGGAAAAAACTCCAACTCTCGTAACTCAAGGGGTTAATTCTCCCATTTTATCTGTACCTCCTCCAAGTAGTCTAGTCACTTACTTTGATTGGAATCGGCTAACAAGATCTCGCCTTCCTTCTTATGTACCTTTCCAGATCATAGTACATGTTTGTAAAATGATCATGTCTGGCACTATCATAGATGAAGGTGCATCAATGAGTATCCTTTCCTCAACTTCTTGGAAAGCACTTGGTTTGCCACCGCTTATGTTGGTTACATAGAATCTGTTAGGATTTAACAAAGGAACTAGTCAACTGTTAGGGATCCTTCCCAAGTTACATATCACTTTGGGAGGGAAAACCATTCATCTGAACATGATGGTAGTCCTAGGACTGTTAGACTACAAGTTACTCCTTAGACGTGACTCTATTTATAACATGGAATCTATTGTTTCAACACTCTTCTAAGTGATGTGTTTCCCGCACGAAGACAAGATTTTCACCATTGACCAACTTTCATTTTTTGGTCCAAGCATAGCTCCAGGTCAATTACCATCCCTAAATGGTCCTTTTACATCAGCAGTATCACTTGAACGTTCATTCCATCCACCTGATTGCCATGAGTAGTTTGGTGAATGTAACAAAGCTTAGGGGGCATGCACCCTTGTCTATTCTGGATGAACCTAGTTGAAAAGGTAAGTTTCTCTGTAGGTTATGTGATTAGTCTGACACACCATTCACCTTTTTCTATCCTAGACAAAGCCAGGGAAGTGTTTTGTATTCTGGATGAAACCGTCCTACCTAACCATAGAAATGTCCATATGGCTACTAGAGACTCTCGTTTTCATCATGCTGGGGGAATGCAAACTTTTCATTTCCTTTTTCAATTTTCATTTTCAATTTTTAGTTTTGTCATTTCCAGCTTTTTAGTTTTGTCATTTCTAGATTTTTAGTGTTGTCATTTCTAGCTTGTGTAAAAGTAAAATTGACTCCAAGCATGGTTTGTTCACTTCAAGGTTGTAAAAACATGAAATAAAATCCAAGTATAGTTTCCCCATGGTTCAAGCTTGTAAAAAAAAATGAACCCACCTTCAACAATTAACCTTTATGATTGCATTATATTAGCCTTTTGAGACTTGGTTGTGTACGTCTCATCACCTCCATTCTTTTGGCTAATCATACACTTCCACTTGGTTGTTTACCCTTTTTTAGGAACATTTGCGATGAGTGGTATTTTTAGCCAACCTCTTCACAGAAATCACCATGTTTTGAGAAGTTCCAAGATTACCCAGAACCAGTTTCTACCCTAGACACCATTATTTCCTCAAAATCAAGTCTCCTTTAAACCCTTTTAAGACTCGTTAAATATGAAAAGATTGTCGAGCAATTGGCCTTTCCATCTCATTAAAGTGCTTGAAAATGTTATCCATCCTATATAATTTTATACTTTTTTGGACCTGAGGGATTATTTAATGAAAAAGTTCAAGTGCTTGTCTTTTTTGGCTCATTAAAGTGATCGAATAAGTCATCCCTTTTGTATTATTTTAATATTTTTCGGACCTAAGGGATTATTCTATGAAAAGGAACTTTTGGAGTTTTCTTTTCGTCTCCTTTTCCAGCTCTCTAAACATGAAGAGGACTGAGTTATCCTTGTTGTTAAACTCGTTAAACCAATTGTGAGAAACGTATCCATTCTAGACAACAGCAAGTTTCACTATCGCTAGACTCGTTATAGCATAGCGACAGGTTTTCCTGAAGCACAAATTATAGAATAAGCATATGTTATGATCCTCAAGCTTGACAAAAATAAAGAGTTACTGGTCAGCAATGACTGGGGAAAAAGGGAAAACACTTGAAGAACTTATGGTAGTAGGTCACTCTTGAACATGACACTTTCACTTCATCACCATTATTGAGTCAGGTTGGGTTATTCCATTCACCGGTCATCTCACCATTGGTCTTTTACACCATCCATGTTTTGGGGTTAACGCTAGCAATCCATCATAGTGTTGCCAACATGTTCAAGAGAAGTCATTTAGTTGAGAAACCACAATCTAGTTAATTCCTCATCCATTACAATACCTTCAACCTTCATTTTTTCATGGCTACCATTCCTCAACCTTGTGTCATCAGATTGTTTTCACCACCATAAATCATTTACTTCATTTCATGTCGTAGATGTGGGATACATCAAGACCCTCCAACGACAAGTCGCTTCTTATCAACATCAGCTCATTATCCAAGAAGTTGACTTAGAAACACCCCTTTCAGTGCTTTGAAGCTTGCATGCCTCAATGACAAGTTTCTCACTTCCGGTGATAGGTTGACATCAATGGCCTTCGACCAAAAGATATTGTGTGGTGTTCGAAATCAGATCATATATTCACACCATGTGAATTGTATTATAGTACCTTGAGGGTCATTATCATTATCGGTGATTCCTCTCGCACCTATTAAAACCTCACATTATTGGCTGGTAATCAGGCGATGTCTTTCCATGTTCGATTTTAGAACATCCCTTCAAATGGATTGACTTGTACAGCAGGTGAAGATGAAAATAATTTGAATACCATGGATCTAGTTTCACCAATTCAGGTTGTGATATATTCAGGGATATAAAAACATCAAATGTACAAAGACACTACACAAATAGTCATCTGAACCAAGGATGATGACTCTACATCTAAAGAATCACTAGTCTGCACCTGTTGAGGACTACCTGATCTATGTACATGAAATGAATTTATAAACCAGAGCATGGGAATTCCCACCTCAACTAGATCATGAAAAATTATATTATGATGATGTATTATATTGTACCTTATGTAAGTCACCTTCCAGTTCGAAACCTCGGATCCCCATGATAAAGCATTTCACGTGACATCAAGATTTACAACTTCATGCTTTAGGGAGAAACTATTATAAACATATTTGGGCACTTCAACCCAAACTCATATGTCAATAAACTAGGGCTCATCAACCCCTAAAAGAGTTGTTTCATACCCTAAAAGAACACGGTCATCTGATTACATCATTCCCTAAAAGTTCCACTTGAGAAACCATCAGGAAATGGCCTAAACTCAACTATACTGACTGCTACATTGGCCAAGTGCGATGCATACTGAGTGGTACACTGCTCAGGTGTGATGCATACTGATTAGGCCTTCTATAGGGTGTGATGGGCGAGAATGGACAAATGTCTGAGACAATTTTCTAGGTGTTTTCTCATGGAATCTTCTAGAAACTTCTCCTATGACACTTGCCTTTTTGATTTCTCCCAGGGATGAGCATGAGATCCAAGAAATCTCCAATTGGAACTAATTGTAACAAATGGAATGACACTAATCAAAACCCCAGAGATGACTCACACCCTTGCACACATCTATAAATGGATCCCTCATCTAAGAGATCTAGGGGCTAGAATATTGTGAATTGCAAGGAAGTGTAGATAGTTTGCATTTGAGGAAAGAGAATTGTATTGTTGGTATGATCTTGCTATTTCATGAGGTGAAGAGGGATTGATGCTAGGAGGATGATGCTAGCTCAAACAATTGTGTTGTAATTCTCCCTTCTATTTAATAAAGTTCTTCAAGTTTTCTTCCATATGATTGTGCAATTATGAATGTTATCATTTGTGAATGCTATTGTATGTTCATTATATATCTGATTCTATAATGTTCATGTTATAATAGAGTGAGATGCTTTGATAGTTCTCTGTTACTTTTTTTCTATAGGTACTCTCCAAGCGGGTTAAGTACGGGGAGGAGTTGCAGGCTCTGTGAAGGGGGAGAGAGATCAAGCAAGGGACTAAGAGGAAGTTCTACGTTGGTTCCATTATCTTTCTCTTATCTATTATTCATAGAAGAAATCGTTGAATTTCTTTAAACTGTTTTTTCTAGGGTAGTTGCCAAACCTAGAGGGCTAGTAATTTGAAAAGAGACTAGTTTTCCCAGAAATAGAAAGCCATGTAATGTTTTATTACCAAGTTTGGTTGTATTGTATCCATGTCCAAGATTTACTTTAGTATACAAAATATCATAGAGTATTTGGTTATTTCACTCCTTGCAAAATGTCTACAGAATTATTTTATGTAATTCCTACTTATAATTCATAGCTTTTTGAATTAAAGTCTAATTATTTTCGCAACTTAATGTGTTTGATTGATCTGAAAATAGAGAACAATTAAATGGAACAAGAGCTTACTAAGGGTGACATCACTATTGGGGCTCTGGAGCATCTTTCCTATTCCCTTGGGGTTGAGTGAGGTGCAGAGGATTCTCGGGATGGCCCTCACAGCGGAAATGTTGGCCTTCTAAGCATTGAATTCTCTCATTCAGGTTTTCTGCACCTTCTCCTTAATTATGATAAATGGCCTCTCAAACTCATCAAATGCCAATGCCATGCCTGCAAATAGTAACAAAATTAAGCACAAAGATTAAAGCATAAACATTAAAGTGATTAAAGCATAAAAATACAAGTGTGGATGCAAAAAACAGTGGATGTTGAACCAAAGACCTAAGATGTGTGTACTCCTCTCTACGTCAAAGACTGGAAATAGACGAAATGAAGTGAAGTTAAAAATGAAACATACCTTGGCACCATCAATGGACTGAATATTGAATGGGGTTCGATACTGGGTTTTCTACAAGTCAAACCATCATTTGAAAAACTCTTCAATCTAGTTTCCACTCCTGCTTATGAAAAGTGAATAGACACTACCTGTTCTAGAACATTAAATGAAGATTGGGGTTGCGAGGGGTTTTCTAATGAAAAATTAATGCTTAATTTTTTAAAATATGCCAAAATTTTCCTCCGTGAAAAATAATAAATACATTATTTTATGTTCACTTAAATACATTATTTTATTTTTACATTCATACCAAATTTTTAGTTCCATTTGAGAAACTAGCACCCTTGTGTTTTAGGTTGGGTTTGAAAGATCATCCTAATAATAATATAATTTTAAAATTATTGTTTTTTATGTAATAATTTTATTGTTAAAGTTTATGGAGGTAGATATATTGTATTTTTGGAAAATTTTAATGTTATTTTTTTATTAATGTTTATGGAGGTAGACATATTTTATTTTTGGAATTTGAATGTTATTATAAGGAAACAAGTTTTTTGTATTGAAAAATGCTAAGTGTTCTTGCATATTAGGTGGGTGGAAACAAAAGAGAGTCTATAGAAAAGATTTTATGATTAATAACATTTGTTAGTTTCTTAAAATTCATATGACAAATATGAAACGAGTGGGGTATGTGCCCTTATTTAGGTTAAATATATTCAAGTTTTTGTGTGAATGGATTCATAAGACCCTATGTTTTTATCTTGAGAAAATGGTGTCCTCTCCAACTCATTCACATAGTTTAGGTTGTCATTAGAAAAATAGATGGTTTTCCTCAAGATGTAAACATTTCATTTTAAGTAGTGTGATAACGTGGTTTCAGTGAGGCATTAAACAATGGAAGGAGCATGCAAATTTAGGATTCTAGTGTTATGTGCTACTTGAGGCATGGTTGTGTCTCCAAAAAGACTCTAACAAGGGTTGAAGAGGTGGAATAGTTAGATGGGTTGGGTGGTTGTTGTCTGACTTAGAGGTGTAGACAAGCAAGTTAAGCACCATGAGAAGTTATGAAGATAACTTAAGACATTTGACAAGTTGTGGGAAGGAATATTGGTAGTGGTGCTAAGAGAACATTCCTTGATTGAAGTTGATACCCTCTCCTTCCACTAGCACTTTCCAAGGTGAAGAAGAAATGTGAAATATATCTGCAACCTACTATAGAAGTTGGCAAGGTTGTTGCAACATATATAGGTAGTTTTTTCATGTTGCAAAAGGAGGCGTTGGCATTTGGAAGATGACCATTCAAGTAGATTTCTCATTGAGTGCTAATGAGGTGCAAGGATTTTATAAGGAGTGAATTACACAAATCTAAAAAATACAACATATTGGGTTAGGATATTAATGTTTTTGGACATCCAAAGTTTAAGGTGCATTTTATGAAGGTGTAGTCTAAGCGCTTGGGTGTGGGCCACATCTTATGAGTATCTTGGAATTTTGGTGTGCATTAGTGGTTTTAGTGCATTATGTTTGATGAGCGTTAGTTAGAATCTTTTCCATGATGGAGAAAAACACACAATTTTGAGATAGCTTGACGATTTTGCATTATAAGTTGTCTTATGCCCTAGTTTTGAGGAGACAATTAGAACCATCTTAGAATGTGATCGGTTGTACCATGGACTTAGGTCCACTTGCATGGGTTGAGGTGTAAAGGTACCCCATGAGTTGAGGAAAAGGATTCCAGTGCTTATCTATATAGAGTGTTTATGGTATAAGAATAATGATTTCTTGTTGGAGAATGGAGGAGGAAGATAAGAAAGAAGAGGCATTGAATTTTGTTTAAATTAATCAAAAGAAAAGGAAAATTTCTCCTATTATTAGGATTATTCATGTTGCCTCTTCAATAGGAATAAATTTTAGTTGGAGCTAGGTAGTTGGCCTCTCAAAATCATTGATTGGGGGATCTATAATTCCCAGACCTAACATATCCAAAATAGTCAATTAGATAGATTTGTCTTTGGCAAAGGTTGCAAAGGCTAAGGTGAAAATCTCATATTTTTAATGCAGGTTTTAAATCTTCTTTCAAGAATTCTAAAAGTAAGGTCATGATCTTGAAAGGAGGTCCTTGATTTTACCAAAACCAAATGTCAATGCTTAATCTATGGTCTGATTCATTCTATTTGAGTTCAGCCTTGAATGTTGAGATCTATCTTTGGGTCAAGTTATCACTATGTTGTTTCACTTATGCGTTGAGAAGGTATTAACGGCTATAGAGGATAAGATGGCTATTTTACAATACCCTTCCATTGAAACCCTATAAAGAGATGATGTGCCCCGTTTTTTCGTAATATTTCAACCACAAGTTCTTCTTATGAGGATTCCCTTGAAGGGAGGGTTTGTAAAGGAAGTGGAATCATCTTGTGTCAAAGGAGGGGTATAGATTGTGGGTGTTTCTAGACATCTTGACAAAGGTGAAGGGGAATGGAGTTTACATCATATTTCAATTCCTTATTTTCCACCGTTCAAGGTGCTAAAGGGCACTAAAGTTAAGGTTCATAGGTGAAAGCTCACGAATATCTTAAAAATGAGAAGGTGGGTGTGATTTAGCATAGGATTGATTCTTCAATGGTTGACGTTTTGGGTGAGATTTCCCAATAAATGGAAAAAAATTAATCCCTACCACTTATAGATTAAGTAGATTATGAGAAACATTTTCCTAAGATTCAAAAGAGTCTCTCGATATTTTGTCCATGATATCCATGGAAACTATGTTCAACTGTCGATAACTTGTGTTAAGATATCATATTTGATTCATGGAACCTATGCTTCTTCAACTAGTGGTAATTAATATGTGAAAACTAATTAGATAACATATGTGATAAATAATTAGTTCATAGGCACACAGATCAAGAAAAATTTCGAGCAGAAGATCCAATTATATCAGGTTGTCAAAGCTGGCCAACTCCTGCACCAAGGCAAGTGGTTCACTAGGGGCCAAGTTTAGTACCAGTTTCCCCATCTCATTGGGGCACTCAACACAATGGGTACCATTTCTTCCTAAGGTGCGAGGACTAATATAGGTGGATATTGGTGGCCAGTCACCTATTCCACTTGGACTCCCACCATTTTTTCTTTCATTTTTTTAGTTTCCTTAATTGTAGCACAATTTACTCTTTTGAGTAGTTTTTAGCGTCTTGAACATCCATAGTTTTTTTGTGGCCCTAAATGCAGTTTTGTTTTGGAAAATGGAAAAAAATGAATCATAAATTAGCATTTGTAGTCGATAGTTATAGTCCTCAGATATATATTTCTAATGAGGTATCCTGTGTGTCAAATGGATATCATATGCCAAAGTTACGACCCCAGGAAGTTGATGTACCAATTTACCCCAACGAGACCCATAATTTTGGCACTTCATCTCCTAGGGTTAGGATTTTGTATTAATAGGGTTTCCATTGTTTCTGAACAAAAAATAGGCCTTCAAGCCTCATTGTAACACAGTTTAAAGGCATGTATCCACCACATCTCTTCTCACAGATAAGCTAACATCACCCGAGATAGTTTATTTCCATACTGTATGTAACTATATTTGAATTCTTTGATATTAATGAAACAAAGTTTTAATTATGTTGCATCTGTGTGTTGATGTTCATATCTATATTTTGTTGCATTCCTGCATAAGTCTGGATCAGTGGGATAAGTTGAAATTGGACATGAGTACCCTAAGATGAGTTATAGTCTGTTCTTAGGTGAGCAAAGCACAATCTAGTTGTATTACCCTTTACTTGGTCAAGCTCTTGTAGTTGAGGCAAGACTTGATTGGCTTCCCAAGACCCAAACAAAGTAAGGTTATTTGTCTGGGCACGATGGCTAAGTAGTGGTAGGCGTAGGAAGGAATTAAAGGTCATGCTAACACACGCTAGACAACGTCAATGCATGCTGAGGAGTGTTAAGGAGTGTAAAACATCACAAGGGACAATTAGGTCAAAATGCATGGAAGAGAAAAAATAAGAATGTGTGCCAAGGAGTGTCAACGAATTTTAGCTATCACAATGATAAAGTTTGTTAGGAGAAGGTCAGAATAGGACTTGCATGAGGCAAGCATATGGTTACAATAAGGAGGTGTACAAATAAATTTTAGACAAAGGGATATTTTAGGTTGTGTATAACATTGTTTTTCTATTGGCCTAGTTGGCTTTCCAAGTCGCAAAAAGAGTAATGTTATCTATGAGGGCATGACAGCTAGGGAGTACCAAGGTGTGCTAGGAAGTACTAACACATGTTGAATAGTTACAAGGTACAATACACATGTGGAGAGAAGCCATGTGTTAAGGCATGCCAAGATGTGCTAGGTGTTAGGGTGTGGCACGAATACATGGTAGGGAGTGTGAGGGACAAGTGCCAGGGAAACACAAGGGAGCACTAGTTTCAAATACATGGCAGTGAAGTGTCAGCAAATTCCAGGTGATATAAGGAGGGAGTTACAAGATATGGTAGGTAGTTCTAAGGAATTCTAAGAGTGATAGGGAAGAATCCCGATTGTTCCAAGCAATAAGGTGTGTCGATGCGTGCTAAGGAGTGTTAGGAAGTACGAGGGAAACAGAAGGGAGCGCTAGGTCAAATCACATGGAAATGAATGAATAAGAGTGTGTGGCAGGGATTGTTACTAAGTTCTAGGTGTTCTAAGGAGGGAGTGACATGGTATGATAGGTAGCACTAAGTCATGTTAGAGTGTCAAGTCGACATGTTTCGAAGATGTGCCAGAGCATACCAACACGTTCTAGGAATTGCTAGGGAGTTCCAGGTAAACACAAGGGAGAACTAGGTCAAAATGTAGGGAAATGAATTGAAAATAGTGTTTGATAGGGACTGTTAGTGATTTCCAGGTGTGCAAATGAGGGAGTGACATGGAATTATTGGCACCACTAAGTCATGCTAGAGTGCCAGTGTGACATCTGGAAAATATGTGTTAGGTGCCATAGTGTGCCAACATGTGCTAGGAGGTGTTAGGGAGTGTCAGGGAAACACAAGTGAGCTCTAAGTAAAAATAATGCATGGAAATGTATGAATACGAGTTTTTGACACGAAGTTTCAGTGAGTTCCGAGTGTTCTAATGAAGGAGTGACAAGGTATTCTACGTAGTAATAAGGCAAACTAGAGTCCAAAGAAACATGCCAAGATGTCTCAGGTCCTATGGTGTGCCAATGCATACTAGAGATTATTATGGAGTGACAGGAAAACACAAGGGAGTGCTAGTTTCAAATTCATGGAAATGAATGAATAAGAGTGTGTGATAGGGAGTCCTAGTGAGTTCTAGGTGTGCTAAGGAGGGAGTGACAAGCTATGCTAGGTAGTACTAAGGAATGCTAGAGTTCCTGGGTGACATGGAGAGATTTTCCAAGTGCCATAGTTTTCCAATGGATGCCACAGAAACAAAATGGATAACTTTTGACTTAGTTACTAGAGATTCTACAGTAAAAACCATTTTTCGTCAACGTTTCAAATCCCAACCGAGATCCATCATCAGGACTTCTTGAATGCTGGGTAGCATAAGTTCCAAGTTGTGCCAACCTCTGCTGAGTGTTAGTGAATGCTAGGGAAACTCAAGGGAGCACTAGGTCAAAATGAATGGAAATAAATGAATAAGAGTGAGTGACAAGGAGTGCTAGTGAGTTCCTGGTGTGTTAAGGATGGAGTGACATGGTATGTTAGGAAGTGATAAGGCATGCTATAGTGTCAGGAAAACATTTATCTGATATGTACCAGGTGCTAGGGTTTCCCAACACATGCTATGAAGTGTTAGACAATGTCAGGGAAACACAAGGAAGAACTAGGTCAAATTAATGCATGAAAATGAATGAATAAGACTTTCTGACAAGAAGTGTCAATGAGTTTTGTGTGTCCTAAGGAGGGAGTGGGAAGGTATGCTAGGTAGTGCTAAGGCATGCTAGAGGCTAGGGAAACATGCTAATATGTGCCAGGTGTCAGGGTGTGCCAATTCATGTTAGTGAGTGTTTGGGGGTGCTAGGGAAAAAAAAGGGAGTGCTAGTCTCAAGTGCATGGAAATGAGTGAATAAGAGTGTGTGATAGGGAGTGTCAATGAGTTCTAGGTGTGTTAAGGAGATAGTGACCAAGTATGTTAAGTATTTCCAAGGAATTTTAAAGTACCACGGTGACATGGCAATATGTCCCAAGTGTCAGGGTATGTCAATGTGTGCAAGGAAGTGTTAGGGAGTGCCATGGAAACACAAGAGACAACCAGTTCAAAATGCATGGAATTGAACAAATAAGAGTGTGTGATAGGGAGTGCCAATAAGTTTTAGGTGTACTAAATAGGGAGTTGAAATATTATATGTAAGGTAGTGCTAAGGCATGCTAAAGATCCAGGGCATGTCAGGGAGTGGTAGTGTGTGATAGGAAGTGTGAAAGCATGTTAAGGAATGCAGGGAATTATAACACGTGCTAGATAGTGGCAAGGAATTCTAAGACATGCTAGGTGATATGTCATGTCAATATGTAAACTATGTTTCTCAACAACATCTACCCTCTAGCTTTCTCCTTTGCCCTTCATGGTTTGAAACACTTAGGATCTTCGATCAGCTGTTCACAACTCTATTTATGAATAACTATTTGATCTTGCCACTTTTTCCATACTATGAATCCAAAATGAAAATTTTAGGGCTATGGAGACTACCCTTCTTCTCACTGAATCAATCCTCTATAATACAGTGAACTAGGGCTAGTCGGTTGGCCCACTTGATTGCTAATTTAGTCCTACAAAGTTTGCACATCGTTAGGCCCTATACAAAAACCCTTCTTCTAGTATTGTTGTACTTCACAAGTACAAGACTTAGGGTTCTTCTTTGATAGTCACCTAATAACCCTCCAACTATACTAGACTACCACCAATCTACCCAACCACAATCAATTATTTTACTGATCTACGGCCCACAACACTACCCTCATCCAAAGCTCTTTAAATATTCCACCTAACAATGATTTGAGTCCTCTCAAAATCATTGTTCTTATGTACCAATTCATGTTTTGTCCAATCTATGAATAGATATGAACTACTCCTCTTATCATCCTTATAACAATTTGTAGATGACTGAACTAGGGTTACAAATCACCACTAGTAGTCCATTGACTAATCATTTATAGGTTACTTTAGAGCTTTGTCCAAAACTATGTCGAAGGGCATGGAAGCTACAGAGTGCCAAGGTGTGCTAGGGAATGCTAGGAAGTACTAAGACATGCTAGACAATTCCAAGGCATGTTAGGCATGCCAAGGCATGTCAAGTGCTAAGGCCTACCAAGATATGCCAAGTGTGAGGGTGTGGGGTGAACACATGTTACGAAATGTTGGGGTTAGGTGTCAAGGAAACACAAGGGAGCACTAGTTTCAAATTGATGGAAATGAAGTGTTAATGAGTTCTAGGTGTGCTATGTAGGGAGTGACAATATATTCTAGATAGTTCCAAGGCATGCTGGAGTGCTAGGGAAGCATAAAAAGGTGTACCAATGCCAAGTTGTGCCAATACATGCTGATTGTTAGGAAGTGTTGAGGAAACACAAGCGAGGAATAGGTGAAAATAATGCATGCAAATGAACAATTAAGAGTTTGTGGCAGGAAGTGTCAGTGAGTTTCAGGTGTGGTAAGGAGGGAGTGATAAGTTATGTTAGGTAGTGTGAAGGAATTTTAGAGGCTAGGGAAACATTCCAAGATGTTCTAGGTGCTAGGGTGTACCAATGCATGTGAGAGAGTGTTATGGAGTTATAGGGAAACACAACAGAGCAATAGGTTCAAATGCATGGAAATGAATGAATAAGAGTGTGTGACAAGGAGTTTCAGTGAGCTCTAGGTGTGTTAAGGAGGGAGTGACAAGGTAAGATACGTAGTGCCAAGGAATGCTAGAGTGCTAGGGTGACATGCCAAGATGTACCAAGGGCCAGGGTCTACCAAGTGTCAGGATCTTCTAATGCATGTTAGGGAGTGCGACAGAAACAGAAGTGAGAACTAGTTTAAAATGTATGGAAATGAATGAATAAGAGATTTTCATATACAATGTGAGCGATTTTCAAGTGTGCTAAGGAGGGAGTGACAAATTTATATGCTAGGTAGTCCCAAGGCATGAAAGAGTTCCAGGGCATGTAAAGGAGTGGTACAGTGTGATAGGGAGTGCTAAAGCATGCCAATGAATGGATTGGATGCCAACACATGTGACATAGTGTTAAGGGATTGTTTGATGTGCCAGGTGTTATGGCATGTGAAGATGTTAACTATGTTTCTTAGTTGTTTTATGGCCATGGTTTGATGTGAGCCTTACCCTGGTAACGTGTTAACTTGGATGAGTTAAGATTGGACATGAGTAGCCTAAAATGAGTTATATGGCATTCTTAGGTGAACAAGGCATAGTAGGTTGTAGTAACTGTAACTTAGTCAAGATGTTGTAGTCGAGGTACGACTTGGTTGGTTCCTAAGTCTTAAAAAAATAAGGGTAGTTATAAGGGAATAATAGCTAAGGACTGCCAAGGAATGATAATGTGTACTAACACATGCCAGATAGTGTCAATGCATGTTTATGAGTGTTTGGGAGTGTCATGGAATCAGAAGGAAGAACTAGATGAAAGTGCATGGAAACAAACGAATAAGAGTGTCTTCGAGGGAGTGGCAGTGAATTCTTGTTGTCCCAAGGATGAAGTTTGTTCGGAGAATTTCATAATAGGGCTTGCAAGAGGTAAGCCTATCATTGCGATAAGTGGATCAATAGAGTAGTTTTATACAAAGGGATACTTTGGTATATGTAAAACATTATATTTTAAATTACTTGTTTGGGTTCCCAAGTCATAAGAAAAGTAAGGCTATCTATGATGGCATGACAACTAGGGAGTGCCAAGCTAAGAAAGGAATGTCAAGAAGTGATAACACATGATGGAAAGTTCCAAGGCATGTTAGGCATGCCAAGAGATGCCAAGAAATTCCAAGTGATAAGGCATGCCAAGATGTGTTAGGTGCTAGGGTGTAGCACCAACGGATGTTAGGGAGTGCCAGGGAAACACAAGGGAGGACTAGTTTGAATTACATGGAAATGAATGAATAGGAGTGTGTGATAGGGAGTGTTAGAAAGTTATGGGTGTGATAAGGAGGGAGTATCATATGCTAGGTAGTGCTAAGGGATGATATAGTATTTGGAAAGCATGTCAAGTTGTGCCAAGTGCCAAGGTGTGCCAATGAGTGTTAAGGAGTTCTAGGGAAACAAAAGAGAGCACCGGGTCATAATTCATTAAAATGAATGAAGGAGAGTGTGTGATAGGGAGTGTTAGCAAGTTCCAAGTGTGCTGAGGAGTTACAAGGAATGCTTGGTAGTGCTAAGGAATGCTAGAGTACTAGGGTAGAATGTGACCAATATGTGTCGACGTGAGTAAGGAAGTGTTAGATACGAGTGCCAGGGAAACACAAGGAAGAACTACATCAAAATGCATTGAAATGAACAAATAAGAGTTTGTGATTGGAAGTGTTAGTGAGTTCCAGGTGTGTTAAGGAGGGAGGGACAAGTTATGTTAGGTAGTGTTAAGGCATGATAAAGTGCTAGGGTGACATGCCAATATGTGCTAGGTGCTAGGGTGTTCCAATGCATGCTAGGGAGTGTTAGGGAGCATCAAGGAAACAAAAGGAAGGAATAGGTCAAAATACATGGAAATGAAAAAATAAGATTGTGTGAGAGGGAGTGTCAATGAGTTCTAGGTGTGATAAGGAGGGAGTGACAAGGTTTTCTTCTAGGTAGTGCCAATGTATGCTAAACTATCAAGGCATGTCAGGAAGTTCTATGGTGTGCTAGGGAGTGTCAAAGTATGCCAAGGAATGTAGGTGATGCTAGCAAATGAAACATAGTGCTAAGGAATTCTAAGACATGTCTGGTGCTATGGCATGTCAAGATGTAAATTGTGTTTCTTAGTTATTTTATGCCCATGGTTTGATGTGATGCATCTGTCTTGGTAACTTGTTAAGTGGGATGAGTTGATATTGGACATGAGTAACCTAAGATGAGCTACAAGTAGTTCTTAGGTGAACAACGCATATTTTGAATTTCCATGACACATGAGAATATGGGTTTGGTCTCAAAATATGTGATACAAACACACTCAACTTCCATAACACATCTAATTTTCACAAAAAAAATATACACATCAGGGAATCAATTAGTGCACGTGAAAATTTTTAACTTTTCCAAACCCTTATTCATTATATTATAAACCATAATAGAACAATATAGACCTCTTGTACCAGGGATCATGGCCCTTTATAATCACATTGATACAAGGAATACAACTCGAGATTGGTGTTAGTTCCTTGACAACTAATATACCTTCAATAAGAAAACACTTGAGCTTCTTGTTGATGGTGGACACACATAACCCTTTAGTCCATCTGCCCCTGAATACATTTCGCAGGTCATCTTGCCTCCCATTCTATAACTCCTTAATCTTCGTCTATCAATAAAGTCATCTCCTTTAAGTTATTGAACTCGACTCAACAACATTTTTCCTCTAGCTACCTCCTTCTTCCTTCAAGGTTTGCAAAATTTAGCGTATTCTATCAGTTGTTCACTAGGCTTGTGGAGTACCTACCAAACTACACAATCCAACAACATAGTCTAGTTGTAGTAATCGTAACTTGTTTAAGCTCTTGCTGTCAATCGAGGACTTGGTTGGGTTCCCAAGTTACAAATTAAGTAAGGGTAGTTGTGAGGTGTTATAGAAATTTTTGGGCACTTCAACCACAATCATAAATGTCCATAAACTGAGGGCTCCTAAGTCCCTAAAAGTGTTGCTTCACTGCCTAAAGGAACAAGGTCAACTGATTACATCATCTCCCTGAAGTTCTC
>APFE030187201.1:163822-208482 GCA_000404065.3 Pinus taeda | reverse complement strand
CATACTGATTTTCTCCTCTGTAGGGTGCGATGGTCGGGAATGGACAAATGGTAGGGACAAAAATGCGAGGTGGAAGATCATGGAATCTTCCAGAAGCTTCCCCTCTAACACTTGGCACTCCATTTTCGACTAGGGATGAGTAAGAGATCATCATTCTCCAAGTGGAAGCAGGAACTATCAGAGAGAAGACACTAATCAAGATCCCAAAAGATGACTCACCTCTCTGTAATCATCTATATATGGATCCTCATCACAGAGATCCAGAGGCTGGAATTTTGTATCTTATAGAGAAGTGTTGTTGGTATTCTGGTGTACATTCACAGTGTTGGGTGATCTAGCTTTGCTTGAGGTGAAGAAGGGCTTCTTAGCTGGAGGATGATGCTGGGTCAGAGTACATGGTTGTAATCTTCTTGCTACTTTTCATCTGCATAAATCTATTCTTGTTTCCTTCCATATTGTTGTGTACTTGTTTATATATGCATGTATATGGTTAATGCACATCTAATCCTGCATTATTTATGAATTTAGATCCTTGTTTCTTGCACAGTAGTATGTTGTTGTGATTCCATAGGTTCTTTTGAAGCTGGGCAGGCAAAGGAGAAGCAGCGAAACTCTATCAAGAAAGAGAGGAAATCAAGCACAAGACTCAGGTTGGCCCTCTTGGTTCTCCTCTCATCTGTTTTCATAAAAGGATACAATAATATACTTTGATTGTTTGTTTCAAAGATAGCCACCAATCTTAGTGGGAATAGGAGCATTCGAGTAGACACTATTCTCGGATAACAAAATGGCGACTCCACTGGGGAGCGACTAGATTACTTGTTATCCTATCTATCCTTGTTTCTTTTATAAACATACAAACAGAGCCTAAAGTCAATCCAGCTAGCCTTCGAATTGCATTTTTCATACAAATGCAAAGTAGATCAATGTTGCTTCAGTCTATCTTCATGTTTTGTTTATGAATTAAACATTAGATATGTAACCAATCTAATTTCCCTAAGTGGTGGCTCTAGTAACCTCTTAGATCACCCCTATGTTTCACATACATTGATCTTTACTTATTCAACTTGAACAACTGAACTAGATTGCAAACTATGACTGAAATCCCATTCAAAGTCTCGCACTACTACCATCACACCCTGCCTTCAAGGCACCCTGTATGCATCGCACTTCCCGAGTGGAGTAGGTGCGTTGCATACTGCGTTCACTGTGTAATAGGTGCGATGGTCAGGGAAGGTTAACTTTACCCTCCGACTGTGGATTTCTCTCATTGTTTTTAGTCTTATTCAAGAGTTTTGTTGTCTATATTTAATGTACTTCTGTGAAAACCCCCTTCTCTTGAATTATTCCACCTCCTTAGTGCAAAGAACTATAAACATTTTTTATGTATTGTGCATCGTTTTAGTTCTCTTTTGCAAAAAGTAGCATAGTCGAACTGTCGTCTCTAGATCTGAAAGTGTTGTAGCTGTCGTTTTTAGTTTTAGAAAGTAATTCCATTGTTTCGGATAGTCGATTATACAGTTACTATTGCATAATTTTTGAATTAGTGGTTTTAAAGTGTAAAAAAGAAAGTTCCATTTCAAAATCGCAAAGTGTATCTCTTGCTTTCACTTCATTTTGAAAAGGAATTTTGTTGAGTACTGTTGCTTTAAAAGTAATTCAATTTTGCACATAGATTTCTTAACGTCATTCACATATTAAGAGAGCTGGAAACCAATACATGCATGTGCATTTTCATTTTGATTGCTTGGCTTGATTGAAGACTGTGCATTTAGCGTGTGCTTTGTGCTCTGTGAATAAAAGATGCTTGATTTTCCTCCCTTTAGTAGCTAGGATTTTCATTGCTGAAAGAAGATAAAACGTTTGTTTATCATCTTAGACTGCATTTTAGGAATTATATATAAATCACGTGGTGAACTTGAAAGGCAAGTTGTTAAGCAAGATCAACTTAAAATAAATCCAATGAATCTAACAATTCTTTGGAACTTAACACACAACATCTAGAGGTCTAGGCTAGAGACGTATTCCGACGTCGTAAAACCTGGTAACTGTTGCTTTCAGTGTTGGTTGGGTGATTCCTCCACTCGGAGACGGCATGTGCTAGAACGAACTTGTGCTCCCACATACTTTCGTTTATATATTGGGAGACCACAATAGGCTACATCCTTTATCCTTAGGAAGCCATGCCTGCTGCCCTATCGATTGCAATGCACTGAACACAGCATTGGGGAAGATTGACTGTCATACCGTAAAATGTATTCTACAATTTTGTGATTAGTTTGGTAATCCTCTCTGCTTAGATCTCCAGAGAATTCCATTTTGCTCCTTTTCAGACTCCTTAAAGGAAAAGGTCCTCTGAGCACTTGTCAGTTAAAGCTCAATAAAAATCGAAGGCGACTAGAGTCATCTTTTGTTTTTTCTCGACTCTTTAAAATTGAAAGAACAAGTTGTGTCCAAGCGTCTAAAAATTTATTTTAATCGGAATAACATCACAAATTCCCCCCATTGATCTTCAGGTTGAGAAAATGGAGTCTACCAACCAAGGATTTCCCCTTGGAGGAAATCCTAGTGCCTTGTCCTCTTGGGGAGATGTTGGTCCACCCCATATGGCCACTTTGTCACTTCCAGGATTGATAATTGGTTTGCCCATCTGGCTCTTCTCTACCTCTGTCATTCAGAATCCCATAATTCCTAAGCAGTCTAATCAGTAACTAGACGACACTAGAGTTGCCTCCCAACCTTCTACTTCATCTGATTCTCCCTCTCCTTCTTCCTCTTTGCTTGATAAAGCTGATAAAGGTCAAAGTCAAGTAACTGAGAAGAAGAAGAAGAAGAAAGGGAAAAAGGAAAAGAAGAAAAAGGAACCAAAATCGAAAGGGAGTAACCAAGTATCGTCTATCAAAAATTCGCACAATGCACATTCAAAACCTAAATCTCCTTCTGTCGTTTGCAATGAAGACCACTATCACCAAGATTGTCCCTACATCCCTCAGATCCTAAGGGACTGGTATCCTCGTTTGCACAATCTGTTAGCATCAACCTCTGGCGATCATGTTGAATGCTCACCATCAACCAGTGAAAATGAAGCACATGGACAAAGAAAGAATCCTAAACTTCCTTGTAAATTGTGTGAAGGTAGTCACGCTGTCCACCACTGTCCCTTCCTTGATGAGGCTAAAATAGTTTTGGATGATCGTTCGGTTTCACTGCTACGACTTCCTCCTGGATATAAAAACTCTTGCCAAGTCCTCCACTGGTTGAAAATACAGCTGGCCCATCATTGTGGTCAGACGAAGCATCTATTATTGAAAATGAACCCTCTAAATCCATACCAGACAAAAGTCAAAAGGTCGATATGGCAGTTGACCCGGTCTTGCCTTGAGAGTGTTCATCTTCGAATGATACCATCACTGAAGAGAAAGAGAACGACACCGTTCAAATTCTTTTCATCAACAAAGATTCCGATGAGCTTGGGGGCAGTCCTCCCATTCCTTTATCGTAGGAATGAAGTTCATCAGAGTCATATTTGGCCATCTATTCGGTCCCACCACCAAGCAGCCTAGCTGTTTCCTTCGACTGGAATCTACTAGGCAGACCCCGTTTACCAGCCAGTGTACCATTCAAAATTATTGTACAAGCTTACAAAATGGTCATGGTTGGTACCATCATTGATGAAGGGGCTTCTCTGAGTATCCTTTCCTCAACTGCTTGGAAAGCGCTTGGTTCGCCATTGCTTTTGCCTGAGATGAGAAATTTGACAGGCTTTGACAAGGGAACCAGTCGACCTTTAGGGATCATTCCAAATGTGCCCATTACTTTGAGAAGGAAAACTGTTCAAATGAATGTTATGGTAGTTCAAGGGCCTTTAGATTATAATCTACTCCTTGGACACGACTATATTTATTGCACGGGAGCCATCGTCTCCTCACACTTTCGAGTAATGTGTTTTCCGCACAAAGACAGAATGGTCAAGCTCGTAGACCAAATTTCATTCCCCAGTTCACACATCGCAAATAGTCAACTTCCATCCTTAAATAATCTTTCGACACAAGAAATGTCTCATTGGTCTCCAGTCCATCCACTTGATGAGCGCGAGTGATTCAGGAAGGTGTGACTGAAATCCAGGGGGCATGCACCCTAGTCTGCTTCGACGGGAAAACCTTAAGTATAGAGTGGATTTCCGTGAGGGATATATGACTAGTCTGGCGAACCCATCCTTACAGCAAAATGGGAATAGGCTGGAATAAGATACCTTCGTCAAGGTTACGTGAGTGGAGGTGCGTCTGTGCCATTCACCTTTGTCTTTTTCGATAGACATCGCCAAGGAAGCATTTTATCTGATACGCTTATAGAACATTCTTGGTAACCTGGAAATTTTTTCGCTATATTTGGGGGCATGCAAACCTTTCCGCATGCAAGTGAAGAGCACCTATTTATTTTAAAAAAAATTAGGACCTCTAACCCTTTAAACTCGTAAGGCTAGTCGTTTCCTAAGTTTGATAAAGAAAGGATTCATGGCAAAGCTTGAGAGATGTAAGCCACCTCAAAATAGCATCTCAAATGATACATTTCTTATCATACGACTGGAGAGCAATGTTGTCACATAGTTCAAGCTAGTTAAAAAATAAACGTAAGTCATGAGCAAGTGTTTCCCCTAGCATTTAATCTCATTAAAAAGTGAACCGGTAAATAACCATTGTGAATGCCTTATCGCTAGCTTTTGAGCCTTGGTCGTGTTCTTGCCATCACCTCCACTCTGCTTTTAGCTGATCATTCACCCCCATATGATTGTTTACCCCTTCAAGGAACATCTGAGAAGAGTGATTTTGTTAGCCATCCTTGTGACACTGTCATGATTGGAAAATTCCAAATCTTACCTGGAATCACCTGCTACCCAAAACCATCACTCATTCCTCGAAAATGAGTCTTCTTTAAGCTATTTTCACCTGACTCGTAAAATATGAAAAGATTGGCGAGAGATTGGCCTCTCTAGCTCATTAAAAGGCATCGGAAGTGCTATCCCTCCTCTAGATTTTAATATTTTTGGACCTAAGGGATTATTAGACAAAACAATCGAGCGCTTGTCTTGTTTGGCTCGTTAAAACTATCAAAAATTCATTCCTTTTGTATTATTTTACACATTTTCGAACTTAAGGGATCATACAATGAAAAAGAATCTTTGGAGTCTTCTTTCTGTTTCTTTCAGATTCTTTAAAATTGAAAGAGACCGAGTTATCTTTGTCATTAAACTCGTTAAAACTGAATAGTGACAAACTCATCCAAATGGACGAGAACGAGTTTCACTGTCGTTAGGCTCGCTAAAATATAGCAATAGGTTTTCCCGAAGGGTGGATTATAGAACAAGCATGTGTTATCCTCCTCAAGCTTGACAAAAATAAAGAGGTACTGGTCAGCAATGACTAGGGAAAATTGGGAAGAAAACTTGAAGAAACTTTATTGGTAGCAAGTCACTCTTGAACATGACACTTTCCTTCCGCATCCATGTCGAGTTGGGTTTTTCTGTTCACTAGTCATCACCATTGGTCCATCACACCATCCATCTTTGGGGTTAATGCTACCATTCCATCATCAGTGTCGCTGATATGTTCAAGAGAAGTCATTCAGACAATTCACCTGTGTCTCACCCACTGCAATGCATTCATGCTTCATTCCTTCATGACCGCCACCCTGAACCTTGTATCATCAGTTTGTTTTCACCTCCAAAATAATTTTCTTCGTTCCATGTCATTGATGTGGAATTCATTAAGGCCCTCCTACAATGGGTCGCTTCTTGTCGACATCAGCTCATTATCCAAGAAGTGGGCTTAGGAACAACCCTTTCAGTACTTTGAAGCTTGCATGCCTCAATGGCAAGCTTCTCACTTTCGGCGACAGGTTTACATCAATGGCCTTCGACCGAGATATTTTGCATGGTGTTCGATGCCAAGTCCCTTTTCACACCATGTAAATTGTACTGTAGTACCTTGAGGGTCATTGTCATTATTGGTGATTCCTCTCATGCCTGTTAACAACTTACATCATTAGTTAGTAATTAGGTGATGTGTTTCCATGTTCGACTCCAAAACATTTTTCACATGGATTGACTTGTACTCTGAGTGAAGATTGAACGAGTTTTGAAGACCCAGATCTAGTTTCAGCCATCTGGGCTATGATATATTCAGCAATATAAAAACATCCAGTGTACATCATTGCCGAACAAATGATCATCCAAATCAAAGGATGATGTGTCCATATCATCAATCTGTCACACAGAAGTTTGTCTGTCCTATGTACATGAAAACGAATTTATAAAGCTGAGCATGGGAATGCCTGCCTCAGCTAGATCATGAAAAAATGTTTTCAAAATAATGTATTGTACTGTATCTTATTACAGGTCGCCTCCCAGCTCGGAAAAAACTTCAGATCCTCATAGTAAAGCATTTCACCCAACATCAGAAAGATGAACGACCTCATGCTTTAGGGGGCAACTGTTATATACATTTTTGGGCACTTCAACCCCAATCATAAATTTCCATAAACTGACGGCTCCTAAGTCCCTAAAAGTGTTACTTCATTTCCTAAAGGAACAAGTTCAACCGATTACATCATCTCCCAGAAGTTCTCCACTGAAAATTGCACATAAATGGTTGAAACTCGACCATACTGAAAGCTCAATGCAGAGGGTGTGATGCATATCACCTTCCCAATGTACAGGGTGCGATACATACTGATTTGCTCCTCTGTAGGGTGCGATGGTCGGGAATGGACAAATGGCAGGGACAAAATGCGAGGTTGAAGATCATGGAATCTTCCAGAAGCTTCCCCTCTAACACTTGCCACTCCAATTTTGACCAGGGATGAGTAAGAGATCATCATTCTGCAAGTGGAAGTAGGAACTGTCAGAGAGAAGACACTAATCAAGATCCTAGAAGATGAATCACCTTTCTATAATCATCTATATATGGTTCCCTCATCACAGAGATCCAGAGGCTGGAATCTTGTATCTTATAGAGAAGTGTTGTTGGTTTTCTTGTGTACGTTCACAGTGCTGGGTGATCTAGATTTGCTTGACGTGAAGAAGGGCTTCATAGCTGGAGGATGATGCTGGGTCATAGTACATGGTTGTAATCTTCTTGCTACTTTTCATCTGAATAAAGCTATTCTTGTTTCCTTCCATATTCTTGTGTACTTGTTTATATATTCATGTATGTGGTCAATGCACATCTGATCCTGCATTATTTATGAATTTAGATTTTTTTTTCTTGCATAGTAGTATGTTGTTGTAATTCCACATGTTCTTTTAAAGCTGGGTAGACAAAGGAGAAGTGGAAAAACTCTATCAAGAAGGAGAGGAAATCAAGTGCAAGACTCAGGTTGGCCCTCTTGGTTCTCCTCTCGTCTATTTTCATAAAATGAAACAATAGTAGACTTTGATTGTTTGTTTCTAAGATAGCCACCCATCTTAGTGGGAATAGCAGCATCCGAGTGGACACTATTCCCGAATAACATGAGGGCATAATATCTAGGGAGGGTCAGGACATGAAAAGGAATGAAAAGTCAAACTAACGCATGCTAGACAATATCAACGCATTTTTAGGAGTGTTAGGGAGTGTCAAGGCATCACAAGGGATAACTAGGTCAAAGTGCATGGAAATGAACAAATAAGAGTGTGTGCTAGGGAGTGTCAGTGAATTCAAGTGTGCCAAGGATGAAGTGTATGAAGAGAAGTTCATAATAGGATTGGCAAGAGGAAAGGCTACGTTTGTGATAAGGGGCTTGACATAGAAGTTTTAGAAAGAGGGAGACTTTGTGCTAGGAAAAAAATCTATTTTTCCTTTGGCTATTATTTTCATATGACATGTGGCAGATTTTGGCTAAATGTTCGTGGTTTAAAATATTTTAGACAATTGCATATTGTACAATGTTGTGTATATGTTTGGGGCACTTATTTTGTGCCAGCTTATATCATATGTGTCTTGTGCATATTTTGGTTCTTGCAAACTCTGAGTTAAAATTATATTGCTTATATGAATTGGAAATACATATGAAATATTGTTTGTGTTAGCTATGTTTCTTAGTTGTTTTATGGAAATGGCTAGATGTGATCCTTGTCTTCGTAATTTCTTAAGTGGGACAAGTTTCGCTTGGACATTTGTGGCCTAAGATGAGTTATAGGTAGTTCTTAGGTGAACAAGGCACAATATACTTGTAATAGGTGAAATTGGTCAAGTTATTGTGGCTGAAGCAGGCTAATTTAACATGAAATGCAATAACTAAGGAATTGATTTGGTTCCCATGTCATGAAAAAATGTAAGTCTAGTTGTGAGGGTGTGAGTGTGAAGGCATGTTATGGAATGCTAAGATGTGCTAGATAGTGCGAAGGCATGTAAAATATGCTAATATGTGCCAAGTACTACGGCATGTCAAGATATGCAAGGGTGTCATAATACGTACCAGGGACTCTCAAGGCAAGGAAAAGGAGAAAAAAGTTAAAATACAAGGAAATGAACACATAAGAGGGTTAATAAGTAATCAATTTACCTTTCCCAAGAGGGTGATGATAGGCACACAAACACTAGGTGCTAATAGGTGGCAAGTGAAAAGTGTTAGTGCATTCTAAGCATCAAATATTCCTTTGTTACTTCTCCTATAATTACCAATAGTTGGTCTCAAATAAATTTAATATTAAACCATGCCAAAGAATATGAAAGCATCTCAATGAATTCTGGACATGCTAAGACTTTCTGAGCACCAACATGTGCCAAGTGCTAATGGGTGTTAGGGAGTGATATACATGTTATGAAGTTGAATAGCATGTCGAAGTGTGCTCAGGTATGTCAGGGAATGCTAATGCATGCTGAGGAGTGTTAGGGAGTACTAGGAAAACACAACGGAGCGCTGGTTCAAAATGCATGGAAGTAAATGAATATGAGGGTGTGCTAGGGAGTGTCAACAAGTGTTATTTGGTATGCCAAGCAGGGAATGAAAAGGTATGCTATGCACTAGTAAGACATGATAGGGAATATTCGACCATGTCAAGAAGTGCCAGAGTGTGCTAAGGAGTTCTAGTGTGTGTTAGCATGTGCCAAATACTACCAAGGCATGCCAAATTATGAAATATTCTAATGCATTCTAGGATGTGCAGGGTGCTAGGGTATGCCAATATGTGTCAAGGAGTGTCAAGGAAAGACAAGGAAGAAAGAAGCTAAAATGCAAGGAGATGAAAACATAAGAGGGTGTTGAGGGTGCTGGACCCGCCAACCTTCAGGGGATCACCCTAGTATGAAGTCACAACTAGACCTCACACTGTTTGGTGTGGGAGTCCCATCCAGTATGATGTCTTGGTTGCCATTGTCTTAACGCTTTGCCTCAACTCTTTCCTGTCAGCACAAGATAGTGGTTCGCTTTGTCTTCGATAAGTGAGGTCTGCGTGCTTGGTGATTCTAAGTGTACTAGTGCCAATGGTTCTTACACTGTGAGGGGAAAAGGTGAAGGTGAATTTCAGGTTAAAAGGAATCAGCCCCAACTCAGCTAGGAATACACAACACAAAGGACATACACACCTTCCGGCGGAGGAGTCCACTTGGATGCGGCAGTCACAACTTAAAAGGCAAGATAACACATAAATCACTCACAGATCAGTTCGAGAGGAGTGAAACAGTTGTTACAACAAGGTTCATGTGAAAGGTCTATCTGATGTCTAACAAAGCAGTTGATATGGACGAGACAACATTAACAGCATATACAACACATTTCAATTAATAAATTACGCATTACAACAAATGAACCAATTCATATGTAGAACACATGGTTAAAGCAACATGCATTACAAGTGTTAAATATTGGTCCTACAACAAGTATAATACATGTGTGAAAATGTGCTAGCCTATTGAAAGGCTTCTGAATTAAGCAAATGTTCCAAGACACATCGATACACCATACATCACTAACCTTGTCAATGGGGCATTGGAGCCACTATTGATTGTGCTATTTTCTCTTTGATTGAAAACAATCTCATTGTTCTATCCCTATTAGCTAAGATTTTCATTCTTAAATTGAATGGAAAGAATGCTTATCATAATATTTGCATTCCTAGGAATTTTAGAATACATCACGTGATGAGCTTGAAAAAAAAATTCCTAAGCAAGATCAACTTAAAATGAACATCAATTTACCTAATGGAGCATTTTCATCTAACAAAAAACATTTAGTGTTTCTAAGCTAGAGACGTATTTCAACATTGTAAAACAAGGCAGCTGCCGCTAACTTGTCTACAATTCATCCCAAGTGTGATACCTCATTCCATGTGCATGATTATATCATAGCTCGTCCACGTACCATTGGGTATATAGGGCAGTGTTACAGTACATAAAGTATATGGCAATTCTCTCACTATGCGGATTTTCATTAGACAATGCTTATACAGATTGGGAATCCATGTACTTTCGAGTATATATGGGAGGAAAAAGCTAGGTTGTTATCCATCCTTAGTTAACCGAGTCGACCACCTTGTACACTGTAATACACTGAACACAGAATTCGGGGAGATTGCTTGCCTGTACTTCTTGGTTCGCCTGGAGGTATTCTGCAGTTCACAGTTGCCTGGTAAACCTTTTGCCTAGTTTACCCCTTTTTTTTACTTATTTTTTGTAATAAAATTAATCAGAAATCATGGAGGAACATCCACCCTTACCTTGTCATTCACAAAGAGTAGTGACAAAACTACCCTTACCACCTGAAGCTACACCTATTCGTTCAAAGTAGTATCGTTTAACTAAGTCAAGTACATCAAGAACTCCTGGTTCTTCATCTGAGTTACCATAATCATCCATTTCAGTAAGTACTGAGACTCCAGTTACTCCAACTATTTTTGGTACATCTGTTACTGAAGAAGAAGTTTCAAAATTACCTGAGTACACTATAACTGATACTAGTGAAATAGTAACCGAAGTTGTCCAACA
Organism: Pinus taeda; assembly: GCA_000404065.3. NCBI lineage: Eukaryota > Viridiplantae > Streptophyta > Pinopsida > Pinales > Pinaceae > Pinus > Pinus taeda. The sequence continues at coordinate 197,521 of APFE030187201.1, read as the reverse complement.
ACAAGTTCATCCTCAACTTGAAGTTGCTCAACAAGAAATTACTTCTGGATTTGAATCAGTTCAACAAGAAGTTAATCCAGAACCTATCACAGTTCAAACAAAATTTACTTTTGAACAAGAATTTATTCAGGAACCTCTCCCTGAAACTGTTTTTCTTTTACTAGAACATCTGGACTTTTATATTTGAATGTTCAGAAGTTGTTACCTTACTGGAAGACGATCAACTAATTAACCCTCAAAAATTAGTAACTATTAAAACTTCCACTTTACCAACACCAGAAGTCTATTACGAACTTGATGGTGAAGTTCTTCCACCTAGTTTAATTGTTGTTGAGGAAGAATTTGAAGAAGATACTACACCTAGAACCCCATTCCATTTTGGAACGAGGATTTATATTTACCCTCATACTCATCATTTTACTGCTCCTTTTGAACCTGCTTCTTCTCAAGTACCTGTTGATTCTTTAGGACATCTATTTGGCCGCTTAACTATGGTTGAACAACCATCAACATCTCAGATTGTATCATTTGATGCAGCTCTGACAGAATCCTCTATCACAACCTCTTCGATGTTTTCCACTACTCCTGAGTCACATCTATATGGTGAATCACCATCCCAGTTGGTTACCAATATTTATCTGAAACCCACTCAAGGGTTGCTTTTACGGCATGGTCATCACCCATGTCCTCAAACAGAAGTTTACCTGGATCTTTATTTATGGGAACTCAATAGTTTGATCTTGCATATCAATATCAAACTGGGCAATCTAGTCAACAATGACCTATGTATCGATTACGTACTAGATTTCCACCATATGGAGACAAATATGATTATTAACCTTATCCTCCATATTCTATAGGACCATCATATGTTAGTATCCTACTATATTCAGGTCAGTCTAGAATGTGAGTCTGTCAATGGTAACCAATAATGCCAATGCAACCAAGGCTTGTGTATCCAACACAACCAATGCAAATTATGTTAGCTATTTCTACTACACCTATTGTTACCACTGTACCACAGTCACAAGTTCAAACAGTTGTATCTCAACCTATACAAATTGGTCATTCTACCCCGCAACCACACATTTCGGATCAAGAAGTCCAAGTTTCTCAGGCCGTTTTACAACAACCTCTTGTGTCTGAGGTCCAACAACCTTGGGTTAGTGTACCTTTATTTGGAGTGACTCATGCTTACACTGGTATAGTTTATTCACAATCTGGTCAACCTTACATTACTGGGCAACAACAACCATTGAATCAACAATAGTTGTACCAACATCAATAGTTGATTCAACAACCGTGGCAGCCCCAATATGAACATCTTCAACTCCAGCAATTCCAACCCCAGTTTGGACCTGCCCAACAAGCTCGACATGGGTTCTGACAATATCAAGCTTACCAAGGTCCTGATCAACAAGGCTTTGCTGGTTATGGAAAATCAAAAATTCAACATGGTTATCAACAACCACCTTATCAAGGTTACTAGATATAGATGCCCTATGCTGGTATGCAAAGACCTATTGCTCACGTAATTCCATCATATCCTAGGTATTCTAAACCTAACTTGAATTGACAGTATCCATTTGTAGCAACTATTGAATTACCAGATTTGAATCAGCTCACTAATGATCCAATTTTTTATGTACCTTGGTGGCTGGTGATTTTTCATAAGTTACGTTCTGACATTTTGAAATTCAATGGAAATCCTGCATAAGACCCATCAAATCATTTCATGAATTTTCATTTGTGGTGTTTATCAAACTCCTTAAATGATGACTCGGTTAGACTCCATATCTTACAAAGAACGCTTACTTATCTAGTTGCGAAGTGGTACATTGAGTTACAACGAGCTTCTTTAGATAGCTTTATGACTTTAGCCACCACATTTTTGGCCCACTTCCAGTTACCTATCAGATATGAGACTGGAATGGAACTCCTAACCAACTTTAAACAGACTACTGCTACTCATATATCATATCATATTCATAAGTGACAACGTCATCGTCAAATGGTTAATATTTTTGTTCCTGATTATCTTTTGGCTAAGTGGTTTATAAAATCCTTGTTGCCATCAATCACCAAGGATGTAGCGAAAGGTGGATTTGTCATAGAAGAGAGTAATTTCTCGTGCCCAATATTTGGATTTGATTTATAAACAATCTCACATGCTCTATGACAAGATTCTGAATACACCCCAACTACCTTTACTGTTCCTCCTCCTCCACAATCAAGTAACCACTCTCATGCCGACAATGATGTGATTGGTTCTTCGAGCATGCAAATGGCAGGTAGACCATTTGGTCAAACACTTGCCATTTCCAATCAAACTTCCAATGCATTAGAAAACACTCTTGCTTCCAAAGTCAATGTCTTGTCATCTGACAAAGGCAAGAATCAAAAGCAACCAGGAGGCAAGAAGAAGGGGAAAAACAAGAAGAAACAATATAATCCCCCTCAAGAGAAATCATTTGATTCCTTTACCTCGGTAAGGAAACCTCGTTATCCATGTCTAATATGTAATGACGATCATTTTACAAGAGATTTTCCACACTACTTAGAAGTCTCTAAGCTTCCAAAGACTTATAACAATTACCTTACTGGAAGACGATCAACTGATTAACCCTCAAAAATTAGTAACTATTAAAACTTCGACTTTACCAACACCAGAAGTCTATTACGAACTTGATGGTGAAGTTCTTCCACCTAGTTTAATTGTTGTTGAGGAAGAATTTGAAGAAGATACTACACCTAGAACCCCATTCCATTTTGGAACGAGGATTTATATTTACCCTCATACTCATCATTTTACTGCTCCTTTTGAACCTTCTTCTTCTCAAGTACCTGTTGATTCTTTAGGACATCTATTTGGCCGCTTAACTATGGTTGAACAACCATCAACATCTCAGATTGTATCATTTGATGCAGCTCTGACAGAATCCTCTGTCACAACCTCTTCGATGTTTTCCACTACTCCTGAGTCACATCTATATGGTGAATCACCATCCCAGTTGGTTACCAATATTTATCTGAAACCCACTCAAGGGTTGCTTTTACGCCATGGTCATCACCCATGTCCTCAAACAGAAGTTTACCTGGATCTTTATTTATGGGAACTCAATAGTTTGATCTTGCATATCAATATCAAACTGGGCAATCTAGTCAACAATGACCTATGTATCGATTACGTACTATATTTCCACCATATGGAGACAAATATGATTATTAACCTTATCCTCCATATTCTATAGGACCATCATATGTTAGTATCCTACTATATTCAGGTCAGTCTAGAATGTGAGTCTGTCAATGGTAACCAACAATGCCAATTCAACCAAGGCTTGTGTATCCAACACAACCAATGAAAATTATGTTAGCTATTTCTACTACACCTATTGTTACCACTGTACCACAGTCACAAGTTCAAACAGTTGTATCTCAACCTATACAAATTGGTCATTCTACCCCGCAACCACACATTTCGGGTCAAGAAGTCCAAGTTTCTCAGGCCATTTTACAACAACCTCTTGTGTCTGAGGTCCAACAACCTCGGGTTAGTGTACCTTTATTTGGAGTGACTCATGCTTACACTAGTATAGTTTATTCACAATCTGGTCAACCTTACATTACTGGGCAACAACAACCATTGAGTCAACAATAGTTGTACCAACATCAATAGTTGATTCAACAACCGTGGCAGCCCCAATATGAACATCTTCAACTCCAGCAATTCCAACCCCAGTTTGGACCTGCCCAACAAGCTCGACATGGGTTCTGACAATATCAAGCTTACCAAGGTCCTGATCAACAAGGCTTTGCTGGTTATGGAAAATCAAAAATTCAACATGGTTATCAACAACCACCTTATCAAGGTTACTAGATATAGATGCCCTATGCTGGTATGCAAAGACCTATTGCTCAGGCAATTCCATCATATCCTAGGTATTCTAAACCTAACCTGAATTGACAGTTTCCATTTGTAGCAACTATTGAATTACCATATTTGAATCAGCTCACTAATGATCCAATTTTTTATGTACCTTGGTGGCTGGTGATTCTGCATAAGTTACGTTCTGACTTTCTGAAATTCAATGGAAATCCTGGATAAGACCCATCAAATCATTTCATGAATTTTCATTTGTGGTGTTTATCAAACTCCTTAAATGATGACTCGGTTAGACTCCATATCTTACAAAGAACGCTTACTTATCTAGTTGCGAAGTGGTACATTGAGTTACCACGAGCTTCTTTAGATAGCTTTATGACTTTAGCCACCACATTTTTGGCCCACTTCCAGTTACCTATCAGATATGAGACTGGAATGGAACTCCTAACCAACTTTAAACAGACTACTGCTACTCATATATCATATCATATTCATAAGTGACAACATCATCGTCAAATGGTTAATATTTTTGTTCCTGATTATCTTTTGGCTAAGTGGTTTATAAAATCCTTGTTGCCATCAATCACCAAGGATGTAGCGAAAGGTGGATTTGTCATAGAAGAGAGTAATTTCTCATGCCCAATATTTGGATTTGATTTATAAACAATCTAACATGCTCTATGACAAGATTCTGAATACACCCCAACTACCTTTACTGTTCCTCCTCCTCCACAATCAAGTAACCACTCTCATGCCGGCAATGATGTGATTGGTTCTTCGAGCATGCAAATGACAGGTAGACCATTTGGTCAAACACTTGCCATTTCCAATCAAACTTCCAATGCATTAGAAAACACTCTTGCTTCCAAAGTCAATGTCTTGTCATCTAACAAAGGCAAGAATCAAAAGCAACCAGGAGGCAAGAAGAAGGGGAAAAACAAGAAGAAACAATATAATCCCCCTCAAGAGAAATCATCTGATTCCTTTACCTCGGTAAGGAAACCTCATTATCCATGTATAATATGTAATGACGATCATTTTACAAGAGATTTTCCACACTACTTAGAAGTCTCTAAGCTTCCAAAGACTTATAACACATCTACAGTGTTGATTGATCCGCTTCCAAACTCGAAGACGCATTTGGTTGCGATAGACCATGCTTCCACACCCCAAGTACTTATGTTGTCCATTACAAATCCTCAAAACGAAGTGTTGGTGTCGACACGAAATAAATATTATAGCAATCCACCATCATCATCGAATAATCAGGCCACTAATTAACCTATTCCTTCAACTTTGACTTCATATGAAAACATTCCACTGCTTATTGCACCAGAATTCACAATAAACCACCAAAGGGAGTTGTACATAAATCGACATTTAACCCTCAAGCTCGAGCAACTCAGAATTAAACATAGTAGAAGACCTTTCTCAATCACCTTCTGCTATGTCGACACTCAAGGCATTACAAAACTATCCCTCCTAGAAGCAGGCTTTGCTGTCATCAATTAGTTAAATAGACCCTATGGATTCGAATCTTGTGGTTTTTAACCATGCGGGATATACACCACAATTACCGACACAATTAGCTTCCGTAATTCAAGTAAAAGCTCTCAATAAAAATGTTCACTGAACTATTATTGATGAGGGGGAATATACTTGCATTATGTCAAAGAGCTGTTGGAAAAAACTTGGTTCACTGTCATTGTAACGATCACCAACAATGTTAAAATATTTCGAAGGAAGAACATATACACCTTGCGGGATTTTGAGTAACCTACAAATTGAGCTAGGGGGCAAAACAATTACTATTGAAGTTTAGGTAGTTGATAGACCCCTCGACTACAACCTTTTACTGGGAAGGCCATGGTTATATGCTATGGTTACTATGGTTTCCACGTACTTTCGTACAATTGCATTCCATCATAAAGGTGGAATCATAGTTATCGATTAGCTTGCTTTCTTTGAATGTAGTTCTCAAGCTACTGGAAACATTCTGTTGGTATAGAGACCCCCGCTATCACTCTAAAATGTTTGTGTAGGTTTATTTAAAAATCCTTCCCTAGTGCGTACTTTTATGCAACCGTCATCATCTGATTTGGTAGAAGTGGCAAGAGTAGAGACTTGCAACATGATTTCCTCCACCTCATCTGATTTAAGGAGGATTACCAACAATTCTGAAGTTGATAGTAATAATGAAGTTATGCCACTAAGCCCCATTAAGCTTGCATAGCAATAAATTTTTCTGGCTTGTGCAGAAAACCCAAATCCATTTTCACCAATTGTATGGTTAGACCATTCATTAGAATATGGTACTTCTTCACATCCTTTTTCAAGTATATTTTCTACGGATGAATAAATCATCCAATCAATGATGATAGGGGAAGAACCTTGGGAATATTATCATCATCATTCCCATCTTCTAGATGACATTGAAGATTATTCAGATGAACTTAACCAACCTTTAGTTGTTGATTTTCTTTTGAATTCTGTTTTCATAGATACAGTTGATTCCGATCAAAACCTATCAAATATTGAAGAAAAAATTTATATTAATATTTCAACCAAACCTAATGTTGTAGAAAACATTCATGTCGGAAAATCTTGTTATACATCAGAACTTGATAATTACCATACTCTTTTTCATGAATTTCAAGATATATTTGCATGGTCATACAAGTAGATGTCAGGTACAGACTCTAGTATTGTTGAACATGAAATCACAATGTATCCTGATGTGAAACTAGTACAACAGTGGCTTCAACCTATTCATCCAAAGAAAGTCACTACCATTAAAGCAGAATTTGAAAAGCTTTTGTATCCTGGTTTCATTTACCCTCTACCTCTTACTAACTGGGTTTCCAACATTGTTCCTGTCATGAAAAAACAAGGGACAATTTGAGTGTGTGTTGATTATAGGGATGTAAATAAATCCTATCAAAAAGAAATTATCCTACTCCTTTTATCGACCAGATAATTGATGAATGCGGTAGATGCAAAATTTTGTCATTTATGGATGGTTTTTTTCCATTACAATAAAATCAATTTTTGCACACAGGACCAATCTAAAACAACTTTTATTTGTCCATGGGGCAAATTCTCGTATAGGAAACTCCCTTTCGATTTGAAAAACGCAGGGGCCACATTCCAAAGGGCAATGAACTATGGATTTCATGACATCAAGCACTTTGTTCAACCTTACCTTGATGATTTACCTGCTCATTCACGAAAGGAGACTGATCACCCGCAACATTTGAGAGCAATATTTTTATGGTGCCGACACTACAAGATATGAATCAATCCACACAAATGTGTATTTTGTGTTGGTTCTAGCCGATTTCTTGGATCCATAGTGTCTACATACAAAATTTGACTCGATCCACTAAAGGTTCAGGCAATTCTTGGTTTTCCTCTACCTTCAAATATTTTACAGTTACAGACACACTAAGGGAAGGCTAAATTTCTGAGGAGGTTCATTCCCAATTATGCTAAAATGGCTAAAGGTTTTACATGTATTTTGAAAAAGGGGATACCCTTCCATTGGGATTAGGCTACACAAGCTTCCTTTGATTCTCTTAAAGATACCATGATTAGAGCATCATTAATGTATTCTCCAAATTTTCAAAACGACTATTACCTGTATCTCACCACTGCAGATACAACCATTGGCACGCTTTTAGTCCAAGAAGAATATGGGATTGAACATCCGATATATTATTTGAGATGCAAGATCAATGATATAGAAAGTAAGTATTCTTGTGTCAAAAAGTTAGCTTTGGGAGTTGTGCTAGTTGCTCGAAAATTTTGCCATTACGTCCTGCTCTGGAAGACCACTGTCATTTTTGATTGCAACCCTATGACATATATTTTTTCGAGTCAATTGATGGGGAGGAAATACTGAAAATCAATAGTTATTTTGCAAGAGTTTGATCTGGAATTCTTCAAGTCCAAATCAAAGAAATCTCTCATTTTCACCGAGCTACTTTGTGATCTTCCCTCGACCTCCATTGATTCAACATCTAAACCATATATTGCAGATGAGTCTCTATTCCTGATATCATCATCTGACTCGTGGTATGGAGATATACTTATTTATCTCCAAACCCAAACTTTTTGGCCTGATACCTCTCGCTCACAACAACAACAACGTATCCAATACCAAGCCAAAGATTATCTGATCATTGGCGACACTCTTTACTGTCATGGTATAGATACAACTTTCAGGAGGTGCCTCACACATGAAGAAGCTAAGAAGGAATTGAATGACTGCCATTCAGGTGCTTGTGGTGGACACTTATTTGGTTATGCTACCGTACAGAGAATTCTCCATGCTAGTTACTTCTAGCCTAGTATATTCGAAGATTGCATAATTGCCGTCATAAGTTGTCATGCATGTCAGATCTATGACCGTAAAGTTAGATTATCACCTACACCATTAGATCTAGTAATTTTTGTTCGACCATTCCCCAAATGGGGAATTGACTTCATGACATGTAATCCCACCTCAGCCAGGTGGCATTGCTATATTATAGTTGCCATTTACTATTTTACAAAATGGGCCGAGGTGATGCCAACATTAAACAACAATGGCGAGACCACTGCCATTTTCATTTTCAACCACTTGGTTTCCTGGTTTGGTGTACCATAGGCCATAGTTACAGATCATGGCACATTTTTGCAATCACATGATGTCTGAGTTGACTGCTAAGTTAGGACTATCACATGATAGTTCTACTCCTTATTACCCACAAGCATATGGACAAGTTGAGGCCATCAAAAAAGTCAAGCGAACATTGCAAATAATGATAGGGGGTTCATAAATGAGACGGGAATTTAATCCTATACTCTGCCTTGTGGGCATATCAAACCTCAGTGAAAAATGCAACTGGATTCACACACTTTCAGTTGGTGTATGGTTTGGAAGCAATCTTACTGATACAATGTGAAATTTCATCTCTCAAACTCAAGATTGACCTGTTACCCAATAGTTCTGAAGAAAAAGCATGTTTATTGGAACTTATCCATCTCGAAGAAACCCATCATGATGCCGCATTGGCTAATGAAGCAGATAAGAATCGAATCAAAGCACAATATGATAGAAATGTCAAGCCTCGTATCTTCTAAGAAGGAGACTTGGTCTTGCTTTACGATCAGGAAGATGATAAACTTGGAGAAGGGAAATTTTAACCGATGTAGATGGGTCCTTATATTGTCAAGTGTGTTTTGGCAAAAGGTTCCTATGAGTTAGTAGACTATGATGGGATTCCGTTGTCACAACCCTGAAATAGGTTGTACCTCAAACACTACTATGTTTAATTGGGTGTAGTAAAACTCACTGGATATATGCTTTCATTGCACATGTGTGTGTGAGTGTCTTTTAGAGTTTTTTATCTAGTTAGTAATCCTTTTGCTTTTGTTGCAGATTCTGAAATCTTTGGAACCATTTGTTCATTACGCTGATGGTGGTAGTTGTAGTACGTAGAACCTATCTTCTGCAGCATGATCTATTTTTTCTCCAAGTGGTGAGTTAGTGAGTTTTCAAGGGATTTGTATCGGTCGTTCAACAAACAATACCACTGAGTATATTGCTTTGATTTAACTTCTCTCTTATGCCATTTCACTTGGCATTCGTTGAACCATCATTAGGCTAGATTCATGACTCATCATTCTACAACTTACAAGTGTGTATATCATCTGAAACCCAACAATTCTTCATATTTCCCTTAGAGTTCGTATTTTGGAAAGGAATTTTGAATACATTCAAAATCAACATATTTCCATAACATTTAACACATTAACTAATTCTCTAGCGAATTACGTGTTAAGTAGACATTTGCGACAGATGTAAAAGTAACATTTTCAATTCACATCATTAGTTGAATAGGATTGCACATAACCTAAGTAGACCTAGTGATGCTCATGATAATAGGTCACAGCCTATGCTATCAGGCACAAAAGCCTCATCCAATGGCTAGGAACAATAATAGTGTGGCACTGCAGCCTCTTTGCATTTGTTTCGTATTTCGAAATCTTTGGAACCACTTGTTCGTTACACTAATGATGGTAGTCGTACTACGCAGAACCTATCTTTTGTAACATGGTCTATTTCCACTCCAAGTGGCGAGTTAGTGAGTTTTCAAGGGATTTTTGTTGGTCGTTCAACAAACAATACCACTGAGTATAGCTCGTTGATCAAACTTCTCTCTAATGCCATTTCACTTGGCATTTGTTGAACCATCGTTAGGTTAGATTCACGACTCGTCGTACTACAACTTGCAAGTGTGTATAGTGTCTGAAACCCAACAATTCTTTGTATTTTCTTTAGAGTTAGTATTTTTGAAAGGCATTTTGAATACATTCAATATCAACATATTTCCAAAAACTTTAACACATTCACTAATTCTCTAGCGAATTATGTGTTAAATAGACATTTGCAACACATGTAAAAGTAACATTTTCAGTTCACATCATTAGTTGAATAGGATTGCACATAACCATAGAAAACTCTAAAAGTAAAATAGATATATTTTTTAAAAGTTTTTAGGAAATTTGTGTCCAAGACAAGTTTGGTCATCTAACCCAAAGACTCAAAATGAATGCAAAATATCCTAAGTAGACCTAGTGATGCTCATGATAACAGGTCACAGCCTATGCTATTATGCACAAAAGCCTCATCCAATGGCTAGGAACACCAATAGTGTGGTTCTACAGCCTCATAGGTAACTCCTCAATCTGGATATCCGAAATACCAATGCTTAATCCCTCTATGTGATCCTGCAACTCTACCAAGGTCTCAATCAAATCGAAGTCCAGGAGAACTACTCTCCCAATTTTTCTCCGCACTGGCCCACCTACACCGTGTTGGTGTCCTGCAGGTCAAATAGTACCCACATCTGCATTCATTAGAATGATTTTAGTTTAGTCGTGGAAACATTAAAAAACACAAAAACATGTAGAAACTTGAAAAATCAAAAACACTTTGGTCAAGCAAATTTACCTATAGCACCCCATTATGCTCCAATTGGTATAGTCAAGTCTAGATCTCCATGAAAATCCATCCCTGAATATGGATGCTCCTCAATGAAAAAGTGTTTTCAATTGACCCAATTGAAGAATGCAGTGAAAAAAATGATTGTTCACTGACGCGCATGTCGAGCCATCAATTCGACCCACCTTTGCATATGTGGATATATAGGACTAACTACACCCAGGGATACATGTTGTTGTTGCATTAATGGGTTTCTCTCTAAGGTAAAAGTAATTAAGATCGAACAATAGAAAAAATTCTTCATCTTACCACTTTTTACCTTGGTTATTTGTTCTTTCAGTGAAGAAAGAACGACCTCACACTAGTTGAACACTTTTGGCTCTAGACACTCAAGTGCATACTGCATATAGGATCTGTTGGCCAAATGAAGTGTCACACTACCAGCCAACTTTGTGATTGTGAAGAGGATCGTTCTCAAAGGCAAATCACCTACATCTATAATTTTTATTTTCCCATCCTTTCTAGGTTGTGTACCTGGCTGACAAAACTGTTGAATGTAATCCCTCACCAATTCACCTCGAAAGGAAAATCTAGAAAGTGATATGGGGGCACCTCGCCTCGACAGTATAGCAAGAAACTAAATATCATCAATGATAGTAGGGACCAATTTGTCCCTTATGTGAAAAGTCTGATTTGTCGAATCCATGCATGAACAAGGAACTACAGTAGTTCTATTTGTTGCCTCATTCCAGACAACATGAAGTATTTGAGTAACCCATAGTTTCTTAGGGCCTCAACTGTATCCAGATTGTTTAAGGAAACCATGACTTGTTTTCCATGCTCTCTATCTCGCCATGTAATCAACATTTTGATCTAATGAAAGCTCGGAATCCAATCATAAGCTTAGTTAGGATCCTTTCCATGCAAAAAACATGAAATTTTTTGGAGTAAATAGCTAAACCTAGTTTGGGAAACTCGCCCAACACACTCCAAGAATAGAGGTAGTGTACTCAAGAGTAGGAAGCATTCTATGACGGTGCTCTTCAGTGCAATTTTTGATGTGAAATCCTGTGTTGGTCCCAGGGAAAAAGATCAAACCCCTCAAGCCCCAAAAAACCCTAAAACTTGCATGAAACAGTAAATTAATGACCTGAAAAGAAAGAGGAGCAGTAGATCTCCTAGCTGGTTAAGATGGCATGAGAAATGGTCGACAGAATCTATCGCAATATGCTGATGAAGTTCAAGGTAAAAAGCTAGCCCAAAGCACAAAACTAAATGGTAAGTATCAAATGGTAAAAAGTTCATGGTAAAAACTTGTTTTATGTTTATTTCATGTTCGTTAATCATGTAAACATTAGTATTTGCCTATTTTTGCCTATGAAACGTGTATTTTTAATCCATTTGGTGGTGTTTTGAGCAGGTTTTGCAGTTGACTTATAGAATATTATGTGATCGATTGTGAATTGTACCTTTCACCACAGAGCATACTTGTATCTCTTTTTCGAGCTGTGTTAAATATCGAAAAAGGAACCCCCTTGGATTCCTCTTTAAGCTCTTTTTAGACTCTCTAAACATGAAAAGGTTACTGAGTGCTTACTCTTTTCAGCTCGTTAACAGATTGGAAACAACATCTACTCAGTATCAGTTTAACCCCTTTTTGGGTTGAGATAGATTAACTATGAAAAAGGAATGCGTTGACCAAACATGGTCAATAGGTTATCTATTGTATTGTTTTATGCTTTTTTAGGCTTCAGAGAAAAATCTACAAAAAAGGCCTTGTGGAGTTTTCCTTTTGTCACTTTTCAAACTTTCTAGAGATGAAAATGACCGAGTTATCTTTGTCATTAAACTCGTTAAAACATCAAATAACGAAAAACTTGTCCATCTAGACAAGACCAAGTTTCACCTTCACTAGACTCATTAAAACATCACATAGTGATGAATTCACCCAAAGGGTGGAATTATACAACAAGCATATGTTATCCTCCTCAAGTTTGATAAAAAATAAAGAGGTACTAGTCAGAAGTGACTAGGGAAAATGGGAGAAAGGGGAAAACCACTTTATGGTAGCAAGGCGCTCTTGAACATGATACTTTCACTTCATCACCATGACTACTTCAGTTGGGTTATCATCTTGATGGTTGTCATACCATTGGTCTATCATACCATCCATCACTTTGTTTTGGGTCAATGCTACCAATTCATTTCAATGTCACCAACATGTTCAAGAGAAGTCATCCAGTTGAAATTCATTGTTGAAAATACCATAAACCTTCATTTTCATGATCACCATTCTCAAACCTTGTGTCGTCAGTCAAATTTCGTCTCCAAAGTCATTACACTCGTCTTGTGTTGTTCATGTGGGAAACATTAAGGACCTCCTGCGATGAGTCTCTTCTTGTCAACATCAACACATTATCTAAGAAGTTGACTTAGAAACACCCTTCCAGTCCTTTGAGGCTTACATACATCAATGGCAGGTTTCAAAATTCCAGCAATGGGTTGACATCAATGGCCTTTGACCGAAAGGTTTTGTATGGTGTTCGACATCAAATCATCCATTCACACCATGCAGAATGTACTACAACACCTTGAATATCATTATCATTATCGATGATTTCTCTCACACCTGTTAACCACTTACATCATTGGCTGGTAATTAGATGGTGTCTTCCCATGTTCGACTTCAAATCACATATTCACATGGTTAAACTCGTACTTGAGCGAACGACTGAATGAGATAGAATACCCTAGATCTAGTTCATCCATGTAGGCTGTGATTTCAGGAGTACTAAATTATATGTACAACGGCTTTACATTGGTTGTCATTCTGATCATGGGTCTATATTTGTAGACGACTATCTATGTACATGTAATGAAAGTCTATATGTTGAGCAATGGTATGCCTTCCCTCAGCAATTCATGAAAAAATACAAAAATCATGATAGATGTATTGTAACTGATGCAGGTCACCTTCCACTTCGAAACCTCCTCATAACATCGTAAAGCATTTCATTCGACACTAACATTTTTTTGAATTCATGCTTTAGGGTGAAGCTATTACAAATCCATTTGGGAACATCACTCCCATAATTCAGATCAGTTTTTTAGGGCTCATCAAACCCTAATTTCAGTTGCTACATGCCCTAAAAAAGTCACCCTTTTTAATGCCTCCTTCCTAGACAGTTTCATGACTTAAAGGCATCCTTAAATGACCTCTAAAGGGACCAGCGCAGGTAAGCCCATGTAAGGGTGCACTACAGAGCAGTTGAGTCCATGCCAGGGTGCTCTGTAGAGCACTTAGGCCCTCTTTCACCTGCGTTGGGTGCGATTGAACGAAATTCACATAGGGTTTGGGGAATATTATTATCTCTTAGAGTAATCTAGAAGTTTCCCTCACTTATCAACTCCTATGAGCTCGAAAATGGTTGAGGAATGAGTTAAGATGCATCCTATCCTCTCATCCCTTCCTCCATGGAACTAATTCTAAGTATGGAAGGCCATTCAATACCCCCATTTATGACATAACCTCCTTCATCTTCCTATAAATTGAACACTCATCTAAGTGATCAAGTGGCTGGACTATGTTGAGTTGTAAGGAGATAATGTTGCTATGAGAATTGACTTTCAGACAAGTATTGTTATGCTACAAGTTTGTCATGCTTCTGATGTGATGTGGATGGGATCCAAGCTAGACGAGTGACTTTGAATCAAAATTGATGGTTGTAATTCCCTCTTCTATTCAATAATGTATTTGAACAATTTTCCCACATGCTTATCTTGTTATATGATGTCAATATGTGTGAATGTATTTGATTCCATTTACTTATATTCAATAGATATTTTTCTTTCATTGGTTCTTTGTCTTCTATTGATGTTTATAGGTACTTATCAAGTGTGTTAATTATGGGAAGGAGCGACAAGATCGATACAAAGGAGACAAGAGGAAAGCAAAACTAAAAGTAGGTATTCTCATATTCTTTGTCTTATCCATTGCTTATAGGAAAAGGTTAAAGTGCTTTAAACTGTTGTTCTAGATATGGCTACTTATCTAGGGAATTAGTATTTATCCATAGATATCAAATTCTCCAAAATGCTTAGGCATAATTTATAGAAGATACAGTTTTAGAGAAGACGTCAATAACTATAATAAAGGTGCATCAAGACCTTTGGTAGATTAGTTTGAAGGGACAACTTCTAGTAAAAGCTAAATGTTACACCAAAGAGAAGGTGGAGGAAAACATTCCTCACCTCATTTAGTAAAATATTTTAAGGATCAAAAACCCCCTAAAATGGGTAGCTGTCATTCGAATTGGATCTTTATGTTAGTTTTGATCCATCTCGATTCATTTGGAGTGGAAAAAGTAGAGGAATCAGCTCACGGGACCATTTTTACTGGCGGGACCTTGTTTGGTGAAATGGGGTTCGAAACCTTCCGAGAGTGTTTTGAGGCATCAAATGACAATTTTTTGGGGGTAAAAATTAGTTGCATAGCCGCCACATCTTCTCTACTATTATACATAGATAGACCTTTCCAACGACATAAGAAGTGCATCAATCAGAGTCTATATGAAAAATTTATGCCACTCAGAAGTTGACCTTCATGTTTTGACACCTATAGTTTAGGAGGATGCCGCTTCAACCCCCATTATTAATGGAAAAGTGGCTAGCCATGTGTTTTTCATGTAAAAGAATCTAGAAGAGTATATTTTATAACTCTAGTTAAGAGTTGATGCAGTAAAACTTAACTAATAGTAGGCTATCAGGTTGTGGTATAATCCGACCAATAGGAGGAAGAGCCATTCCATTCTTTCAAGAGAATTTCGATCCATATCTGAGCAAAGATAGGCAAGAGAGATAGGAGGTATAGCACAGAGAGAGTATCTATGCATTATAGTATCGCACAGGCCATAGGCATTACATCTTTGTACCTGCCACCATATTTCTAGACAGAGAAAGAGAGCGAAGCAACCTTACCTTCCAAATAGGTCTTCTCCTAAAAGGGTATCCCATAGAGAATATCTTGTTTCTTGTGTGTCTCTGTTCTTATTTTTTCATTCTCTAATTTTCTACATAGTTTCCATTCGCATGCATGCACTAATTACAGTAAAATATACAGATCTAGAAATTAAATAAAATTGTAATACTGTAGAATCTCATATTTTTAATATATTATTATCAAATATATTGTGACGATCTATCTACTGGAATATCCATTGAAGTTTATGGATCATCATCAAAGAGATGCCAAAAACCATCTACACACAACCATATATCATAATAACTGTACACATCCCAATACCATTAGCCAATTAAGCATATTCATAACATGTACAATACATGCCTAGGTTGACATCAATGCTAACCATCAATCACTACAACACAACATCAATGCCAACCCCGCCCCCCCCCCCCCTTTGGCATTGATGGAAACCCTAGATGATCCAACGAACCAACCTCTAAAAAATTATCTCTTCTACTCTCTACTCCTTTGACATCAATGTAAAAGGAATAATCTCAACAATTATGGCATCACTTTACTGATATTCCAATGAATAGAGAGTATCTCCCCCTAGACATGACCCATATCTAACAACAATACAACTCTCTCACCCTTCATAACAACATACAACATGTAGTAGTAGGAATAATTCTGTCAAATGCACTCTTTCCTTAAGGAGCAACATCAAACTCTCCATCTACATCAACATCACTTTTAAACCAAAACAATAGCAACATATCATTAGCATCAACATCAATATAACATGAGCAATGACACCCTCTCCTAACTCAATGAGCAACAACATCATCCTCCCAAATAGAAGCATAACCATCGTTAGTCTCTAACTCAATGAGTAGTAACTCCAAACTCAACCATTATCTCCATCTATACTGAGATTGATCTTAAGCCAAAATAATAGCAACATACATATGGCCATCAATAGTAACAACATTTTCTAACTTGATAACATCATCCTTTGAAAAATGCAGGGTAGCAACAAGTATGGTGACAAAGTAAAAACATCTCCATCGAGCAACAACATAGCAATCACATATGATAGGAAAACACATAGGAAAAAATCTCCCCCTAAGCAACATCATCATTTTCAACATGATTGTAGCAATCAACTGACACCAAAGACTCTACGAAATTTCAAACTATACATTGATAGCCTTACATTGGTTTCTTATAACATATGAACAATAATGAGGAATACAATGTGTCCACTTTACAACATTAGAAAGGATGATGTCATTCCAAAACATAGGTTACATTCTCAAACATATCAATCATAGCCCAATAAATTAGAAGCAATAAATAATATGATATAAGGTTATTCTAATCACCATAGCAGTCACAGTAAGAGTCTTCATATCAGACCCTAAATTTTCCATGACATGACAAGTCAATCATATAACGTAAACAACCTTGCATGTCAAATAAATCAGCTACAACCCTCTTCTAGAAATGGATCTTTGCATCAAATATTAAGGAACTCGTTCAAGGATTTCAACATCAATTTCAATGGAAGAGAAACTACATTATCATACAAAAATATATGCTAGGTTTTTTATCTTCCTTTTAAGTAATCAAGGAGAAACAAGTGTATGGCATTTAATAATAAAAAATGCCAACATCACTGCATTTTATTATACCTAGACCTGCTCCCTTACATTTTATGTATCACCAACATATATTTCTTTCACTGTGGATTACCAATTGATCTCAAAAAACCAAAACTTTCAATAAAATTATTTTCTATGACCTGGTGTAGCAACAAATCTTCATCCAACTAATTCCTAGCATGCCATTGTTAAAATGATCATAGATATTTTCATTAAGAAATAGACACAACTCATAAAATACCATAATATTATTGATGTAAATCAACACATCGGAAGTAGCAACTAGCAACATTTATATCAATAACTTTGTCATAAAATCCCTTCTGCACCATCACTAATATTCGATTTGCAACACAAGCAAACAAGTCACCGAAAGCTTCACTATTTTGTATAAGGCATAAAAAATCCCTCACTATATCTGGACTCCAAAACTCTACAACATATAGTATCATTTCTTCTACCAACATGATAGTCAAATCATCAACATGGAGCACACGGTAGAAAAGTGGCCCTGTAACTATTATAATTAGGCTAATATCTTTGCATTCAATCTCTACAAATTGTAGATATATGTACTTTGCACTAAATACAACATAGACAATCACTACAAAAAATCCATCTACTATTCTCAGCATCTCTGTAACCTACAAGACACATTTTCAAATTGTATCGACAAATTAGTCGCAAAAATACTTTATCTAGCAAATAAACCTCTGCGAATGACACCAATTCTTCAAGTCAGTCAGTACACAAGGCATTTCATTCCATGCTTCCACTTGCACATTGATCCATAGCGCTCTCCACTATCGCAAGTTACCATTCTCATCGGGCATTATTTGGAAGTGAACAAGACTAATACACATAACAAAATAGAAAAATGACCAAAGAAAACCTTGTATCCATCGTATTTAGCATTACTATGCTGGCAGTTTGGTCTATAATGAAAACAACCCCATGATATTTCTTAAAAATATCTCTTATCAATTGTAATGAATACTCCTCATTCACAATAAGTCTGCCTCAAGATTAGAATGTTCCCAAGTACAATTAATTTTTGGCTTTCAAACATACTGCTACTGCAAATCTCCAACGCGACATCAATTTCTGAAAAATACGCACATTCTTCTTCCAATGTAATCTCTTTCATCGAACCACAAGAAGAAATTTATATCAAATGATGTATAGTGTTTTTGCTGGAGATTTTGCTACAAAACACCACAATGCACCATCAATAATATCTGTGTCTATTAATTCAATCCTCAATTCCCAGGTAACTGATCAGCATGATATTAATATTTAAAATTATTCCACTACTCTACTCTTATTCCAAGTCATCGGTCAATAAAAGACCAGTTCACACAATAAACCCAGATATATGGTTTTACAAGAAAAATCACTCCGACGACAAAATAAACAATATTCAAACTGACGGTGTACAATACTTGACCATATCAAAGCCATTTTTGAACATCAAATACATAATGTGTTCTAATTTGACACTAAACACTAAACATCCATTGAGGCCTTAACTAGCATTTGCACCAGATGTTGCAAAGAAAACGTCGTAAGGCATAAAGTGCGGAAATCCATTCTGTATAGTCTCTAAGAAATCACAAGAGAAATCACAACGTTTCCATGAAGAGTTTCAATGATTGGTAGAAAAGATAAAAATCAAACCACACAAAAAAAGTCATAGTCCAAGAACGATGTGGATACACTATTTCAGAATTTATGTGTTAGATGCGACACTAAAAGAGAGTCATAGGCGAGGAAAGATGCAGATATATTCCAAATAAACATTATTTCAGAATGATATACTCCCAATAAACACTATTTCAGAATTTCTTGCATTTGATGCGAGAGTACATTCGATTTCTTTGAAGGTTTTCTATGTTATGTGACCTACTGAACATAACAATTGAAAGGAATGGTCAGTAGGAGCTTTCTTTCCACCCTCCGACCTCCTCCGTTGCTGCTTCCTCACAACAATCTTCTTCTTCCTGCAATTTCCAATCACCATAATATGAAAAAACATATTTAAGTTCATAGAATTGAAGTAATTTGATGGGAATTTATATGAAAAAACACAGTTACATGTTAGGGTTATGGAATCGAAATTAATTTGATAATAAATTCTGGGAATATTTTAGAATTTGAGAATATGATAGAATGTGCCTGGTCAATTTGTTTGACCTGTTTCACCTTAATATTATTTGTAATCTCTCTAGGATTCTCATATTCTACAATATTCATGGATCTTGAATATACTCAAAACCTACCATATTCATGGATCCATGAAATTCTAGAAAAGTATTTAACTTTAAAGTTTAAACTTTGTATTGCTCCCTAAGATTTTCAAATTCTATTATTCATATATCTTGAATATTCTCAAAATCTATCATACATCCTTTATATCCATAGATCCTTTATATCTTTAAATCCATTAAATTCTAAAAAGATATTTAACTTTAAAAGATCTAGAAGGAATAAGTTTAAACTTTTTATAGAAATTATCTTCTTACACCTATAAAACAAAATTTGAAAATGAAATTTACAGTGATTGGTCAATATCCAGAGCTAATATGAATCCATCCTATTACCATTCAAAAAAATGTTTCTGATATAAAGAGGCTCTGCATATATAGAATCTACCTTAACAGTGAATGTGAGGCCAACTTTTATCTCCCCACAGTAGTTCTGGTCTGGAAGGACAACATTCTAGGAAGTCGGGGGTAGGCTTCCTTCCATGAATACTCCCTCTAGGGGAATGCTGTGCACCACAATCAGAAATATAAAGATATATGATCAGGAAACAGAAATATTGAAAAATGATGAGAGACTGCAGGATCTGAAAAAATGACTGAGATCATAATGTTGGAGACTCAAGCCAAAGTCAAAACCGTCAATAGCCAGTCCATTGAAAAAGGATTCAGATCATTAAAAGATAAGTGAAGATCATTAAAATATATTTACAAACCATTCAAAATACAAATACCCATTTACATTATTAAAGAGCATTTCAGATACCCTCTTACAAATCCGTTGTTCAAATCCTGCCACTTCTTGTTTTACTTCATTTATCTTTTTTCTAAGTTATCATCCTACTAATAAATTTGCTTCAGTTATCTAATTAAGTTTGTAATCAGGAGACATGAGGGATATAATCACGTTTTGTAAACGCAGTAGTTTCTATTAAAGCCTAAGGGTTTTAGGGGGGCATAAAGCAAAATAATGATCACAAATATATATTCCTGTTTAATTGAAAAATGAACAGGTTTAAAAAAAATTACACGGCAGAAATCTAGAAGACTTTTATGCATACCAAACCGAGACATGCTCATCTGAAACTGATTTTGCAAAATTAAAACTGCACAATATCAATATATACAGAACATTAGATACAAATCTGAAATGCCAATTCTTTATTCTTCAGGCTTTTCTATAACATCTTACAAGGCTGCTGCTAAAATACAACTAAAAATTTTAAAATTACATCCAATTACATGACTCAGGAATCTGTACAGCTTACAAGTAATGGGGATGCATAAGCACCTGGCATATCTTCCATGCTCCGACAAAATCTAATCCAGAAATCATAGTAAAAGCTTCGTCTCTGGATATAATAGCCTCGGAGAAAACAATCCTCAATGAGGACTACAAATGCTTTCTCAATAAGTGCACATAGCTGAATAATAACAATAATATCCGCAATTAAACGAACTTTTCAACATTTACACCCTTGCCATGTTGGAAAGGCCCACTCATATGATTACAAAATTTACAGTATGTGATTTTTAAAGGTATCATAACTAATTTTATACATAAAATATCTTTGGCAGTACTTGCTCCGCAGTTTAGTCAATCGTCAGTGTAAATGTCCACAAGTCAAGCCAGTGCAGGGACACTGCATCTTGTATCCCTCCCAGAACAATCAAAACCCTCAACTCGGACAGCCGCATTAGGCCCGAGCGAAGATCCGCCAAATGATTTGGGCTTCGAAAGAGTGGAGGGTGAGGCCTGCACTCTTTGATGAATGAAATTTCTATCATTCACAAGGGGGTTGTCCGCTCAACTGGGAGGAGATCCATTAAAATATGGTGGTGAACATCCAAAGTTTAATGAATCGCCACAACCGCTCTGCAAAACAAAATTCAAGCCAATCACTAAAAACCTCCTTCAGAGGACAACAAATATTGGGAGAGGTACATTTGTAACTCCACAATCATACAATGAAACAGATACATACCCTACTCAGAAATATGTCCAGAATCTCAACTCCAGGTTCAGACTGGTTGTATTCTGGAGAATGGTTGAAGATAGCACAGAGAGTAGGATAAATATCAGCATCAATGCAAACAACAAATATCACCAGCACTGATAAAATAGAACATATAGAGTTTAACACAGACAATAACAAGTTAACTTACCTGCGAAACCACCTGGTGGACTTCGAAAGCTCTGGAATTGGATTTATTGAGAACGGCTCATCCTGGAGCTCTTTCACCTTTGCTCTCGCATACCCTGGTACCACAGCGTTACCCGCGTATTCTCTGGGAGAGCTTCAGCACAAGCTTTGGCCACGGTGGTATTTTGATCGGTTCTGACTCTGTGAGTGCCCCGTCGCCGTCTCTTTCACTGGAAGCTGTCACTCCGCGAGGAATATCACTGACCGTCCGTCTAGCTTCCTTATTCAATTTTGGATCAATGATCACAATTCATTCAATCATTTAACACCACAAATCTATGGTCAACAATAGGACACCATGGCGGCTGGGGCAGCTCATTTCAAAGGGAAACACCCTATGGCGTAACTACAATTCCAACGCTAAAAGCGATGGAACAAAACAATCCATTGAAGGATACATCGATTCCACTCTCTTTACAATAAGATAATCAAGCATTCAGAGTTATGCCAAGAATTAGCCATGTACATACCTTTGGACTGAATCTTTCAACCACCAACAAGAAGATCAGTAAAGCTCAATTTCACATATCAATATCCATGAATCATGCAACTAAGTAAAACATTATGGATCAGTATAATTAAGTCAACCATTTGTAGCATCATACACAAGCGTTTCCAAAACGACGCTTTTGAATTCCTCATTCCATGTGCATTGCAGTTCGACAAATATTCACATCATTTGCATTTTCTTTGTCTAATACACATTTCAAACTTACTTTTCTTCTTGACTCATAATTAAATTGCTTCATCCATCCCACATTGAACACAAAGTTTAATATCTTAGCCTCTACATGGAAGATGGTTTTGTAACAAAATAATGGTTCCCCTTATTTATTTATTTTTTTCCTTGTCATCATGGCTTGATTTGGTTAGAATTAGATCCAAACATATGCCAATGACTTTCATTTCTTTAGTGTGTATTCTTTCTAAATTTAGCACAATTATTGTATATGCTAAGTTGGTCATTTTAATTGCAGGTACACAAAGGATTCAATCACGGTTCTTGCAAAAAAAACTTGAATTTAGTGGATGGGTTCACCTTATTATAATTCCATTTGAAAAACCTAGGGAAAACTTGATAAAATAAAAACTTAACCAATTCTTGATGATGCTCTCTAATACTTGGAGGAGATCCCCTTAGAGTGATGCACATTTTGCTTCATACTCCCCCTCAAGCCAAGTTGGCTTCAATTCCTTTTTGAGGCCACTCATTTCTCCTTCTCTTTCTTCTCTTTAACAATTTGATCTATTCTTTCTAGTTCTTCTTTCCTCTTCTAGGTTACTTTGTAATTTTTTTGCACGTTACTTTGGCACATGATTTTTTTCCCTTGAGGAAAAATCATAATTTTCATTAAGATTAGAAAATTACATGTTGTAGATGCTTATAGAAGCATATGCTATAAGTTGGGGTGACTCGCCCTTCAAAAATGTTGAGTACAAAAACTCCCATGGGGAGTGTTGATAGTGATAACATATTTACATGTAAATATATATATATATATATATATATATTATATATATATATATATATACACACACACACATAACATAGTGTTCAGTCAAGATATATACATGAATGGAGATCAAAAATACAAAAAACGAGCCCTTTAGGCACCTATACTCTAATTTCAATATATGGCATGTGGTAGTACTGGGAATGTTCCAAGTCCAATTGCTTCAGAATCAGCCACAAAAACCCTAGGCCTCACGCAACCTCCTTGTAAAGTTGCCTCGTTCCCTGTAGATATGGTGAAAAACAAGGGAATTAGATTGGGACCTTAAACAAAGTGCATCATCCAATATATGCCTTAGAGAAAAAACATGACAAATAGATATATTTTTGAACCAATTAATAATGATCTTGGAGTCCCCATATATTTGCAGATGTCTACACTGCTTTTCTAATGCAAATTGTAGAAGATGTTTGATAGTGATTAGTTTATAAAAATTGTTTATCACAGTGCCCAACCCCATCTAGATTTTGAAAAAGTCAGTGTGAGATAGCTATAATATGGCTCCTCCCCTATGCCCCACCTCCTGTGCAGAGCCATCAAAATATGCCCAGGGGATATTTTTATCAATTACTTCAGGGATAATAGTGTGTTGGGAGGCAGGTTGATCATCAACAGGTATTAAGGAATAGATGGACAGTACCCAGGCATAGGCAAGATTTGAGAGAGGTGTTATGTTACTGAATATAAGCTTGTTCCTAGCAAGCCAAATGGCCTAGCAGGAAAGGATAGAAATATTTTGAGCCTTTAGTTGCCTAACCAATGACCACAAAGTATGTCATGCCTCCTAAATAGAATTTCCTTGCCATTGGATGGGTAAGGGAAGAGAAGAGATTATCTGTCCCCTGAATTCCATCGTAACACGACAATGTAGAAAAAGATGATCAATGGTTTTAGAGTTTTGACAACATAAACAACACCATGAAGGTCCATTAAAGGTGCGTTTCATGAGTTTATCGACATTGGGTTCTTTGTTCTAGAGAACAATGCACATGATTAGTTCAAAGCAGGGGGTGGGGGCATTTCATCTTCCACAGTATGCTCCACCACCTATCAAGAACTAGTGGTCAATAAACCAAAAATATGACAGGGTATCTATCCTTGGGGGTATATTTTCCATGCTTTACCTTCACCCATATCAATTCATCATCCCCATTGACGATCCTGACATGAGATTATGTGAGAGAATTAATATAGTTAAGCCAATCTTGATGGCATATGTCCAACATGCCTAGTTGGATAACTCATTTCCAAGCTTGGGAGAAAATATTGGAGTTCCAAGGGTCTTCAATCCGATCAAGATGTGAGATACGCATGTTGGATAATAATGTGATCAATTCCTATGATAAATTGTATGAATTGCCACTTCCTATCTAGAAGTCCAATCCTACTCAAACAGAGGTACCTGACCTAATGCACTAGGTTAGACGATCACGTATATATGAAATAGAATTAAGAACTAATTTCAACATTATTGAGATACGTGTCCTGTTCCAAGAGGGTAATCTAATCCAATCCGGAATACAAAGGGGGTAAATATATTTATGAAGTAAAACCTCAGTCCATAAAATATGTGCAATGAGAATATGCCACGCCAATTTGGCTGCTAGGGCGGTGGAGAAATGAGTCAAGATTTCTAATCCCCACCCTCCCCATTTCTTAGGAATGGCTATGAGTTCTCAATTGACCTAGGAATATATTTGTCCATCGTGTCTTCCCTTCCATAGAAGTCTGCAACATAGTTTTTGTATTCTCGTAAGGATTCCCCTTGGGATCCAAGCCAAGGACATCCAGTAGATAGGAGTTGTTTCCAAAAGAAATTTGATGAGGACAAGGAAACCGGCCCTCGAGAGGTATTTATGATGCTAGATATTGAGTTTGCATATCCAATCTGCAATTTGATAATGCAAAGGCTTAAGACCAAACCCAAGGTACTTTAGGCCATCATCCGTAAATTGTAAAGTAAAGGGGAATCTTTGAAGTGTGAAATGAATCTCATGGGGAGAGAAACCGGATGTTATAATTGTATATTTATTTTCATTGGTCTCCATTCCTCTAGTAGTGCTGAATAGCAGCATAACAGAGTATATATCTTTGAGATCCACAATACTCTTATTAAGGAAAAGAAGGACATCGTCTACAAATAATATGTGTGTTAATGTGTAATCATTGGTGATATTGATGCCCTATATGCACACCAACTGACACTCTTCAAATATGAGTCTACTAAGAGCTTCCATAACAAGCAGAAATAATAAATCAGAGAAAGGACATCCTTGTCTAAGTCCCCTTTCTGCATGAAAGAATGGAGATGGAGAACCATTTATAAGTACATTGAAGGATACCTTTGTGATACAACACATTATCCAATTGATGAAATCCATAGGAAATCCCAAATGTGTTAATAACATTCTAAGATATAACGAGCTTGCATGATCAAAAGCTTTAGAAAGATCAACCTTAAGAATCATACATTTCAATCTCTTCATCTTGATGAAGTGGAGAACCTCTTGTGCTATACTCATAGCATCATGTATATTGCAATTGTTGATGAATGGAAATGTCTTTGGTGAGATATGTGCTGAGAGGATGGGTTAGAGTTGATTGGCAATGATTTTTGCTATTATTTTGAAAATAAAATTATAGAGTGAGATTGGTTGAAAATTATTGAAGGATTCATGACAATCTATCTTCGGTATGATAGAAATAAACGCGGAGTTGAAGGCTTCATACATGTGACCTGGAGTATGACATTCCTCAATAATGCTTAGAAGGTCCTCCCCAAGTACGTAATAAAAGGAAATATAGAACTCAACAGGCCATGCATATGGTATGAGTCGCTTATCCATCTTAAACCATTTAAGTGTGCTCCCTAGTTCCCCCATCGAGACATGTCTAAGTAGATCCCCATCATCCTCCTGTTCCACTTAGTGGGGAAATAAACCATCCACTCTGATGACTTTGGCCAATGATGCATTGTGAGGAGCCCTATATATGTTCCTGAAGTGTGAGGAGTCGAGGGAGGCTAGTTGTTGAAATAATATTGATAGAATGATGGCCATTGGAGAGCTTATGATAGAATTTGGTATTATCATCCCCCTCTTTCACCCAAATTTTGCTGCTTCGGAGTCTCCATGATTCTTCCCTATCCTTCAAAATTTCATCCCATTAAGCTATTAGATAAGTGAGATGTGACTTAAAATCATCAGGCATATAGCCTCTTCCATGCTCATCCTCTAAACTCACAATCTCAGACTCAATTGATTGAAGGGATTCATCATCATGCAATCATTTGTTATGGGCCCATTTCATGGAAATACGCTTGAGCTGATGAGATTATGTGAGAACCCCTTAGATATGGTTTGACTTGAACTCGGAGGATTTGCCTTCTGATAGTGAGATATAAGATGGAGATACTCAGGATCCTTCAACCATGTTGCATTGAATTTTAAAGGTTGTTTGGGCTTATGATCATGGCCACTGATTTCAAGATATATGGGGAAGTGATCTGATAAACCCCCCAACCTAACCCCCTCTCTGTAATTACAAAAATTCCCTAATAGTCTCTCCTTGATAAGGAAGCATTACAATATTCGAGCTAGCATAGCATCCCCAATCCTCCTATTCCTCCAAGTCGGTTGAAGTCGAACCATGGGTATATGAATTAACCCATGCTCCTCAAGGAGGGATTGAAATCTATTAGTTAGGGAGTCACTATGGGCATTGTGTCCCCATGATTTAGCATGCCCAATTGAAAAATTAAGATCACCACCCAAAATGATATTATCAGATTGAAGGGGACCTGATATGAGGAAATGTTCCCAGAAGGTGACCCAACTGTGGCAAGGGCCATATACATTGATCAACTGAATATCTAAACAAAGATCAAATGAAAATGTCCACTCCAATGTATCCAAACCCTCCCCAGATATTGGATAATTTGATAATTCTACAATGTAACCACAAGGCAATGCCTCTAGATCTACTACACACATCCAAAGCATGAAATTTACAACCGGGAATTAGTGTTTCAAGGGATGGAATAATTTGATCAATAATCCCGAGTGTCTACTATAAAAAGATAACATCCACCCTCTTTGTATTCAAGAGTATGTGAAAGGCTAGTTTTTTTAGGGGACTAGCTAACCCTCGGCAATTAAAAGAGATCCACTTAATTGGGGAGAAGACACCAGGGTATTCTATGCTCTAAGAACCCCGTCAATAGCTAGTTGAAAACCAACAACCACATCTATACAACATTGTAAATAGCTTTCGAAATAAAGGAGGGGCAACCCAGAGGTGGTCTAGGAGTCACGGGAGGGTATATAAGTTTAATACCACAAGAATCTAGTATCGGAGGGAGATTCAGGGATCAGAGGTTGTAGGAGTGGGAGCGACTAGAGGAGTCTCATGCCTCCAACGGAGTAACAATCAAGTTATGCTCCGAGAAGGAGGGAGGGGTACAAGAAAAGATAGGGGAAATTTGATTCAAGGGGAAAGTCAAGGAGGGGGGAGCAGATACAAATGTAGAGCTACAATTAGATGTAGTGGAGAATATCACAGATGTAGAAGATGTAAGGGAATTTACAAAGGAACAAATATTGGAATTACCCAAAGAAAGAAAAACATCTGTTGCCACTCGAGCCCTAGTGAGAGGTGATGAGGGAGGCCAAATTTGAGTTGTGATGTGCTTATTCTTGCGAGCCTTTGCATTAGTCACTGAAATAGTGCCTGAATGAGCGAGACAAACTTGAGCATTCAGGGTGCTCTCCTAATCCACAGACTGATGTTCCTCTGCAATGGTGTCCTTTACCAGGGGGCATTCCTTATAAAGATGCTCACCTTTTTTCCAACATCTACATCAAAATGGTACCCCTTCATAGTCCAAGATTTGAATGGGAGTGAAATGCTTCCAATAGAGAGTGATATGTTCCTCTAATCCTTCTTGAGTTTCCAGATGAACTAGTATCCGAGCCAGGGACATGTTACTAGATAAAATATAGGATTTGTCATGGTCCAGATAAATTCCTAGAGCATTGCTAATGCACTTGAAAATGTCATCAAACCAAAAATGCAAGGTGATGCTGGGGAGTCTTACCCAACGGTGTCTCGCTCCCAATTTTTCCCACTCCGGATAACACATAGAGCTACATCTCCTGAGCAGGATCAGGGTGAGCTTTATGTGCCAATACTTGGAGAGTACCCATGATAAGTAATCAACCCTTTGGAAGCATAGAGTGAACTAGCCTCATGCCAGGGTGGTAACGATCGGAAGTTCTAATAGTATGTGGCACCAAACCTCTGATATCCATTGTTGAAGCCTGGACGATGAGTAATTGCATACCTAACCAGAACCCGATCCGCAGTATCCATAACTTCCCCCATACATATACCTTCCCCAAAGTGGAGTGATTTGTCCTGATTCTTTGCCTTGACACACTTTGATTTCTTTACCTCCTTTGCTTTCTTTCCATGTCGAGCACACAAGGAGGGTTCAAGTGCAAGATCCTGCTCTTCTACCCTCTGTTTAGTATCTCCTTCGATCATGTAAGTCAAATTCCCTTCGATATAAACTGATGATGGTGGGATAGAAACAAGTGTATTCATATGGGTAGACCAAGTTCCAAAGGGTATAACCGAAGTGTTTTATTCTAGCACAGAGGAAGAGGGGTAGGTTAAAATGCCAATAAGGGGATAAATAGAATAACCTGATGGGTAATAAGGGGGAGTAAGGTCTATGTACGAGGCTAGGAAGTGTAGGGATGTCGATGAGGGAGGAGGAGTAAAAGAATCTAGCCAAGGGAGGGAGACATCGGGCAGATGATTGACTAGACATGAGGCACTGGGATCTCATTGCAATGACAAAGAAACTGCCAACGGGAAACCTTCATAGGAAGGAGGAAGCAAATACAAAGACACATTCATTGCTGGGGGGGTGTGTTCATCCAGATGCGGACTGATGTGAGGGCATGTTATGAATAGTCCACCTAATCCATCTCCATGCTTCCATTAACTGAAAAATTGAGAGATATCCATGCAAATTCCCAGGTCAGTCAGTGATGCAGGTATGCCTCGGAGAGACTACAAAAGGTAAATTGGAGGCGTAAGTATCTACGTTAGGGAGCGTGGCCAAGGAAGACAGTGTGAAGAGGGACTTAGGAGGAAAACCTTAACCTGCCTCTATGTAGGTTTGCAGTGAATGTAGGTGCTCCATCCTCTTAGTAACAAGAAAACTCACTTTGGCACTTGCTGGAAGTATTCACATAAAGATTAATTTTCATCCATCTAGAATCTATGATGGTCATGGACAATTTGAATTCTTCGACCATATGGCTTAAATGATTACATAAATAATACCTAATGTGCCTAAGAAACAATAGAAATCGCTCAAATTTTTTACTGATACACTTTCTACTCATTATGTCGTAAACTGTGCCATCAACATATTTATGCCTAAACAATTACATGCATAAAAAGATCCATAAAGTGAACTATTATAACTTACCAAACATGCGTTTGCTTGACGTGTCCTTATATCTAATCGCTTATTATGTTACATGCTTCTGAATTTTGTAGTAATATGCCCAAGATTGTTGGCATTATGGCACAGGTTTGGAGTTATGGAACAGGTGTTGTCCTTGATGGCAACTCCCTTTGGTAACAGATCTCAGTTCAGGCACTCAGAAAGAAGAAAAAGACATATACGCAGGTTCATCTAGACGAAGGCGTGTATACACGTGGGTTATTCATTACAAAAGCGCGTATATGTTTGGGATCATACTTTTGGTCCATGGTAGTTAGTTCTTGGGAATTGAACCTATGTTTTGTACCATGGCATCTCATCAAATGTGTTGATCCCTAGTTTTGGGTTCATGTTATTGAAATGTTATGGTTTTGGACCATCATATTGAGGAAGGCCTAAGACTATAAAAGAGGAAGGAGATCATGTGGCAAAGGATCATCGGAATTATTATTGAATATCTGATAAAGTGTTAGAGCTGGTATATTGGTAATTCGGTTGTGATGCAGATCTGGATCTGAATCAAGGAGGAACCTTAGCGCAAAAGGAAGGATAAGTTCTATTCATGGGTCATAATCTTTAAGCTTGAATGGTAGTATCTTTAAATGATTTTGATCTGCTAGATGTGGTACCTGCTTGATCTATAAGTCTGATAATCTGGGCTAATTAGAGATTGAATATCTAGAAGAGTGAATTATCTTTTATAGATCTGTACGCAGGGTTGGTAAAGTGAAGGCGTGTATACATGCAGATTTAGTGAAGTGATATCGTGTATACGCAAGTTTTCCTATACGCAGATGTGTATGCAAGCAAGTTTCAAGCTGTTGAAATAGCATATATGCTTTAAGTTGTGATCTAGCTATTTCTATTTATAGTTGCTATGTTCTGGGTTCTATTTCCGTTGTGTAGTTTCTGGTACTGTGTTTTGGGTACAGGTGTCAGAGAAGTATCTACTTGATCTAATTGGTGAAAAGGAGATTGGTTTGTGGAGAAATGCTTGATGATTGATTGATGTTCATGGATCCAGTCTGAAAATTTATGAAACGTGGTCCCTGGAAGAAAGAGAAGGTTCTAGCCTTCTATAGGCCAGCACCTATGTACTAGTATCTTGGCTAGTACAAGAGCTAAAGGGGGTTGTAGCTCCCTTCCAAGAGAAGCTGGAAAACAAGAGAGAGTTGTAGCTCTCTGCAGGTTGATGCCTGCGTACTAGTAAAGGACTACACCAGTACATTGTAAACAGAAGTTTCTAATTAAAGAAAGATATAGACGAATTGCAGCAGGTGGTTTTCACCCACATTGCGCTTCCACCTTATATCTTGTGTTCTTGTATGTGATTCTCTTTCTGCTTTTTTTTACTATCTCTGGTTACTGGTTATTTGATTCTGCATCACAGACTAACAATCATCATCAGGAAGTTAAAGTAAATTAAAACTTTGCTTTGTATACACGGGTTTCCTTCTGAATAGTTGCGTATACACACGCTTTTAATTAACTGAAGTAGCGTATACAATTTGGTTTTAGAAAAGGAATATTTGACCTAATAATACTGATTCACCCCCCCTCTCAGTATTATTTCCAACAATTGGTATTAGAGCAGGTCCTTCTGAAGAAGCTTGATCGCTAGAAGGAAGACCTTTCATCATGAGCAACTACGAGAGGGAAGCATCAATCAAGCCACCGGTTTTTGACGGGACAAACTTCGTATACTGGAAGGTAAGAGTTACTGCCTATCTACAATCTCTGGGTACTGAAGTCTGGGATATCATAGATACAGGGTATACTTTTCCAACATCAACTCCCACAGATCTGGCTGAGAAGAAGAAATATGAAACGAATGCAAAGGTGGTCAATACTCTATTGGGATGTCTATCACAATCTGAATTTGTCAAAGTCATGCAGTATAAATCTGCTAAGGAAATATGGGACAAGATTGTTATGAGCTATGGAGGAGATGATCAGGTAAAATGAGCAAAACTTCAAACCCTCAGAATTCAGTATGAAAATATCAGAATGTACAATGATGAAAGTGTGGCTAACTATTTTCTTCGTATAGATGAGATTGTTAACTGTATGAAAAATTTGGGTGAAGAAGTAAAGGAAGCTGTTGTAGTTGAAAAGTTCTAAGATCTTTGTCCCCTAGGTTTGAATCTAAAGTTTCTGCAATAGAAGAAAAGGAGAATCTTCAAAACCTTAAAATGTCATAGCTGCATGGAATTCTAACTGCTTATGAGATGAGGAAAGGAGGACCATCATATAGGAGAGAAGTTGCCCTCAAAGCATCTGACAAAGGAGACTACTATGAGTTTGGACACATATCAGAAGAAGAAGAAGAATCAAATTTTGTAAAAAATCTTCAACGGGGCACTGGACGATTGCGAGGTAAGTTACCATTCAAATGCTTTGCTTGTGGAAGAGTAGGACACTATGCTTCCAAATGTCATCACAAGGATAAGATTGACAAGGGAAAGGAACCTATTAGAAGGTACAAGAAACAAAATGCAAATAAGAAAAGCTATTACATTCATGAAGATAGTGATGGACTATCAAATAGTGATGAGGATGAACGAGGTAATCACTATAAACATTTAATGGCTTTTGAAGATGATGATTACATGGATGCTATAGATATGGATGGCTTTTATGAAGAAATTTCTAGACTCAAAAGATGTTTAGAAGAAAGGAATAAAATCATTGATACTCTGCAAATTCAACTTGATGAAAGAGAGAAATCTCTTGAGAGGTTAGAATGTGAAATAGTTGGCCTTAGAAAGAAAATTGAGAAAACAAAGGCCCTTAATCTTAAATTTGTTAAAGGATCTGAAACTCTGGATGAGATTATCAGTGTGCAGTGTTCCCCTCTAATCAAGACAGGTCTGGGGTATAATGGAGAAGCATCTCAAGCTTCCACCTCTAAAAGTTATCTTGATGCAGCAAGAAGGAGTGAGCAAAGGCCTAATAGAAATCATCAGGTAAATTAGGGACAGTCTTCTTCAAGAATGAACAAAGACTATCAAGAAAATTGGGGGCATGTTACCTTAAGGACAAACAGAAGGTACATTCAAACACAGGTAAAATCTTCCCAATTTTCTTCAAGAATGGACGACAGTAGAAACTATAATCAGTTGAATGATAGTCGTAGGAATTTTTTCAATGGCCAATGTTTCTCTTGCCATAACTTTGGTCACAAAGTAGCTCAATGTGTTGCCTATAAGACAATCATGACTAGAGAAGCACAGAAACAAATAAGTATGCCAGCAATCACAAAGAGGACCTATAACAACTTTTCCGCCCTTGAAAGTGAAATTGAATGCTCTATTTGTAATAATTTTGGTCATGAAGATTTTGAATCCAGGAGCAGGTTTTGGAAGACAACTCAGAAGGAACATACCCCAAGTGCCAAAACATGGAGAATGAAGGAACCGCAATCGGAAAGATGTGGGATAGATTTATATGCGGAAGGACAAGAAAATCAATGGTACATCAACAGCGGATGTTCGAAGCATATGACAGGTGATAAAGAAAAACTTGAATCATATACTGCTTTAGAAAAGGGAAAGAAAGTTTCTTTTGGAAATGATACCCCTGCAGCCATAAAAGGGAAAGGCATTGCTCAGTTGAAAGAAAAGGTCAAAGCTGGAAATGTTTTGTATGTTGATGGCTTGAAGCATAATCTATTGAGTGTTAGTCAGATGTGCGATAATG